>CAIGRN010058312.1:0-10626 GCA_903798345.1 Fraxinus anomala
TTTCTTCGTTGAACAATGATTTCTTCCTACAAAACGCAATAAGACATAATTTAGGTCGTATTTTTGACGAAAGAACAATAATATCATATCATTTCCAACCTCGAATAAGTGTTAAAAATACACTTATCAAATGTCACACACTAAATCTTTCTAAAGATCTATTTTGTAAAATATATACAAGCAAATAAATCATGCGATCAATGAATATACTTGAGAAATCAAGATACTATACACACGTTAAGAATCTATAGTAGTTCTATAAGGGAAATTTCATAACTTGCTAGCTCTCAAAGTTATTTTTCAACACTAATTCAAGTATTTGCAATTCCTCGAATAATAATAGAATATACTTAAATTCTACACTTTATTTTTTATTTACAATTATTTTATAAACCCCAAATGGTTAACAAAATTTTTCATCCAGTGTATACAAATAAAAATGTTGACAAAAAGGTTTTCCTTTCCTGCTTGAATCCCTCAACTCTAAATCAACTTATTTACTATAAATTCCCATTAAAATGAACTCAATCATAGTTATTGGCAATTTGTGAAAGTATCAACATCAAAATAAATCTCGATAAGAGGTCAAAAGCCATAAAGATATATACGAAGTTATATAAACCTCAGGGTCTCATACAATGGGAAAACAATGATCAATTCACTCATTAACTTCATATATCAAGTTAGAACACACATGTTACAAAATTTTCAGTCTTAGGGCATATATCATACACTGTAAATTAATTTTAAAAATCTTAATTTAGATATCCTCGATACCTAAGTTGAATTCTCCTTATATACATTCTTCAAAACAAGATGAACTTTTTTTTTTTGTTTTTGAAAATGCTCTTTTGATTCGATCTCTAACAAGATGGGCCATATGTTCATTTTGATACCAATCTCAAGACCACCTTTTTGAAAGGTGAAAACAGGCCAAGACAGTGTCTATTGTGGCTGATGTTTTGGTCGATGCAACAATGAAGTCTATGGTTGCAGAAAATGTATGTATATTGTTTCCAAAAAATTGTGATGAAGTAATTTCTTTATTAATGTATTCAAATGATTGCATGTAATTGGAGTGAATGAAACCATCATAGAGGGGTCCAATTTATAGATATTGAATGGTTGCAACTGGAAAGACATAACTCAAAAATCAACTTGTTCACGAAAAGTTGTAAAGGTTCATCGATCGCTCGCTTAATGCTATCCTCACTGCTCGCTTACTTGATCGTTGCTACTGCCGAGGCGATCGCTGAGCGATCTACTAGATTTTTGAATTTTCTATTTGATTAATTCAAAATTCTTTGTTTTATCAACTCTACTTCATTAACTAATTTTTCATTCATCCGAAAATAGTTTTCAACTTCCAAATATACCAAATACATCTACTCGATGAGTAAAAAATGTTCGACCATTTTCACTAAACTTAAGTAGTGGGACCCATCTAACTATTTGGTCAAAAATCGATCAAAATCATTTTCTTAACTATTTTCTAACAATTCCCCACATGAATAGAAAATTAACAATATGTATATGAAATGCAAACTCTAAAAAAGAGTACAAACTGTGAACTATAGTATCGGGAGAGGTAGCTTTTGACTTTGAATCTTCCTTGGTAGAATACAATCAAATTTATTAGGCTAATCAATCAACATGATGCCTTGAACTGTTCAACGAATATTGTAAATCAAGACAATTGTACCAACACCATAACTTCCCTAACAAATTCGGTTCTCATGGTTGTGTTCATTTTGTCTCTGAACAGTTCTTGATTTCATAAATGCTTTTTTGGTAATTTAAGCCTCAAAATTCTCATAAAAGCGGCCACATTTCTCACTTACATAACTGATCTCCTATAGTATTCTACAGTACTTATCTTAGCTTTTCCAAGATACAAGAATCATTAAAAACATGACTTATCCTGGTACACTTTTCGATGTAGCACTTTTATTTTCTAAGGAATGGATATAAGTGCTCGTCTAAATCATTCAAAAAGGTTGGGTTACTGTTATGGTGATTCTAATAAATAAGCTTTAAGCCAATTCCCCGCGAAAGATGGTACACTTGATCTCTTAGTAATCATTTCGTCAAAGGATTTGTTATATTTTCCTTTGATTTAACATAATCAATATAGAGTGTATCATTTGAAATCAATTGTTTAATGACATTGTGTCTGTGTTGAATATGTCGAGATTTACCATTATAAATACTATTTTGTGCCATTTCAATAGCCAACTAACTATCACAATGTATACTAATAGTAGGTACTAACTTTTTCCAACATGGAATATCCTTGAGAAAATTACAAAATCCATTATGCTTCTTCTCCAAATTTATTTAAAGCAATAAACTCAGATTTCGTCATGGACCGACTATACAAGTTTGCCTAGAGGATTTTCAAAACACGGCTCCACCTCCAATTGTAATAACATGACCACTTGTAGACTTCAAATCTCTTATTTTAGATATCCAATTCTCATAGATATATCCTTCGAACACCACTGGCTATCTTAAAAAGTGTAATCCATAATTAACCATTTGTCTTAAATATTTAAGAATCGTGCCTTCGAATGGTCATTTCCTGGATTACTTGTAAATCTGCTTAATTTGTTCATTGTACATGCCATATCTGAACGCGTGTAATTTGTAATATACATTAAACTGTTTATAACGCGTGAATATTCCAATTGTGATACGGGTTTACAAGTACTTTTGGCTAAGTATATACTTAGGTCTACTGGTGTTTTAACTGATTGTCATCATACGCCTTAAATTTCTAAAGTATTGTCTCAACATAATGAGATTGAGACAATGACAATCCCTAATATGATATCAGCAATTCCCATATATTTCATATCAAAATAATTTATCAAAATTTTTGTGGTTATAGTTATAACTTACAAGTTGTTATCCATAATTAGCATATAATCAACATACTGACATACAATCACATATTCGTTTGGCGTGTTTTTGACATAGACACATTTGTTGCATTTATTAATTTGAATACATTTGACAACATAGTTTTTCTACTGTCCAGGAGCCAATAACCCTTTAGGTTGTTTCATGTATATATCTTCTTCCAATTTACCATTAAGAATAGCTATCTTTACATCCATTTAATGTATTCGAGATAATGTAATTTTGTGATTACAATTAATACTCGAATAGACGTGGTCCTTGTAACTGGCGAATGTGTATCGAAGAAGTCAAGACTTTCTTTTGTATATACCCTTTGGCTACTAACCTAACCTTGTACTTATCCATTGATCCATCAAATTTTAACTTCTTTTTGAAGATCTATTTGTAGCCTAAATCTTTATTTCCTAGTAGGAGATCAACCAACACCAAGGAAATATGTTGATGAGTATCATAAGTTCCTTTTTGTGAACTTACTTCTCTTCCTTTACAAGGAAATATATTTTCAAAGAATGCACCATTCCTTGATTCAATTATAATATCTTCATGTATATCAAGTATTTCTGATTTATGAACTAGAAATCGATATGCACTATTATTGTTTCCATATCCAATAAAGATACAATCAATTATTTTAGGTTCAATCGTAACCTGTTTAGGCTTGGGCGTTTTTTACTTTGGCTAAGTACCCATCCCCACATTTAAGTATTCTTAGGAAGGTTCTTGATCTTTCTTTAACTCATAAGGTGCTTCAACTTTGCTTCTGTGTGGTATTTTATTGAGAATGTGATTTGTTGAAAGGATTGCTTCCCCTACAATTTTTAGGATAAGCCTAAACTTATCAACATTGTATTCATCATGTCCTTAAGAGTTCAATTTTTGAGTTCAGCAACATCATTTGATTGAGGTAAATAAGGTGTCGTTATTTGAAGAATAATACTAGATTCTGAACAAGTGTTTTCAAATAGTACAACATATTCTCCACCTCGATTACTACTAATAACCTTCATTCGTTTTCAAGTTGATCTTCAACTTCATTCTTCTACTGTATAAACATTTTCGAAGTTTCATTTTGTTTTTCGACAAGTATACATAACATTATCTTGTACAATCATCAATAAAAATGATGAAATATTTTTACTACCTTTAGTTTGCATAAATTCTAAGTCACATATATTGCTGAAAATTAATTCTAAAGGTGTGTTTCTTTCAATCGAGTGAAACAGTGTTTTGGTTAACTTAGCCTATACAATTATCAATAAAAGTCATAAAATAATTTTTTAAAACCTTTAGTTTGTACAAATTTTAAGTCACATATAACGCTGTGAATTAATTCTAAAGGTGTGTCTCTTTCAATCGAGTGAAATGGTATTTTGACTAACTTAACCTCTACACATATCTCGCATTTACCATTTATATTAAAATGCATAGCTGGTATTAAACTTAAATTAATTAACTCGTGTACTATTCTATGATGGTATAAATTAGATGAATCAAGAATATAAGTAGAAGAAGATATTTTATTCTTTGAAATATTCAGTACAATAGTGATGACATTCATCTTAAAGAGTCTATCACTTAAATAACCTTTGACTAGTAAATACAAGCTCATCAGATACAAGCTTATCATATACAAAGACTACTTTGAAGTTATTCTTGCTAAATAAAGAACCAGAAACTAAGTTCTTGCGAATGTTCGGCACACGAAGCACATTGTTATGGTTGAGTTCCTTACCGATGTCATCTTCAATAATACTTTGTCTTGTCCTTCAACTTTCGAGCTTGAAGACTTTTCCATGAACAATTTCTCATCATTTGTTGGAGTCTAAGATGAGAACATTGTCTTACTAGCATAGATGTGGCGAGTAGCACTTGTGTCCATCCACCATCTCATGGGATTTCCAATGTTGTGACAAATTATTATATGATATTCCATTGGATAATGCATCTGATTTGGTGACATTTGCTTGGGCTTGCTTTCTTGGTTTGCGACATTCATTTGAGTGATATTCAGCCTTTTCACAATTATAGCAATTGCCCTTGAATATTTTTGCATTCTTATTATTTCCTTGCTTGAAGGATTCACCGCAATGCTTCATCTTTTTGTTCTTTGCATTGGTCTCCACATTTACCTTTGCTTGTGGTATTTTGCTTCCAATTTGTTTGTCCGACTTTTTGTTGTCTTCTTCGATTCTTAATCAGACTATGAGTTCTTCAATATTCATCTCCTTGTTCTAGTGCTTGAGATAGTTCTTGAAGTCCTTTCAAATGTGTGAAAGTTTCTCGATAATTGCAGTCACTTAATCGGTTTCACTTAGAGACATGTTCTCAGCATGAATGTAATGGAGAAGAACCTACAATTTTTGTACTTGACTGATCACCACTTCAAAATCTACCATTATGTAGTCTAAAAAATTCTAGATGATGAACTTCTTTGTTTCAACATCTTCAGTCTTGTACTTCTTCTCCAAGGATTCCCATAACTCTTTAGCAGACTTCATGGCCCTATACATATTTTTTAGTATGTTGTCCAAACCATTCTGTATGTAATTCTTACAAAAGAAGTCTGAATGTTTCCATGCATCCAAAACAATCAACGATACCCTATTGTTTTCTCCTTCTTGTATAACGGGAGCATCCTCATTTAGAAATTTAGCCAAATTGATGGTTGTAAGGTAGATCAACATCTTGTACTGCCACCTTTTGAAACCAACCCTGCAAAAAAATTTCGATTTCTCTCCATATGGAATGGGTGGTGGATGAACAGTAGTAAGGAAAATCGTAATCAGAGAAAACAACTAAAAGAACATTGATAGTGCTGATAACGATAGTAATTTCTGTTTACACAAATAGAATATAAACAAATTCAAGTTTCAACAAATTCAAGAGAGTGTAGAAAAAGTTAAACCAGAAACGAATTTTAATTTAACCAAGTAAAACAAAAATTTATATAAATAAATCACTTAAAAATTCATCTTAAGATTGCTTTCAAAAAATAGTGATGAAGAGATTTCTTTATTGCAAAAAATAAATGATAATATAAACCTACTTGAAAATTGGATACAAAGTTTGAAGAACACGAAAAATAAAAAATTGGAATGCAAAAGATTGAGGCAAGAGTTGAACTCTTTATCTTTAAGACAAATTTTCTCCACATTGGTGTCAACGGTGGATTGGCAATGATGTCCCAAGATACAACGATCACTCCTTGTGATGGCAATACTGTCAATCACAAAACATGGCCGACCGAACAATGTTTTATACTCTGTTTATTAAGAAAATCGTAAATTCTAAAACTTAGATAAATTAAAAATCTATTTTTAATTATCCAATTCTAACAGTACACACCAAGCAGTCAGAATATCCTATCAACAGTTTGTAAGCAATTCTGACACATGTAAACGGGATCTAGTATTCTTAGTGGTTTAATCAATTGCAAAAATTAACTAACATATTAAAACATGAACACTAGATATAAAGTGGAAAACCCCATAGGGAAATATCCATGAGCCCCCATGCCACGAGTCAAACAATTTACTATATCAAATAATAAAAAAATACAATAGTCTCAGTTTTGTAATTTTGCAAATTTAACAAAACCAATAAAAAAAATCTAAGAACAACTCTCTCATTTTCTTCTTCTTTTGACTTATTAAAAAATTGAAATCAAACCCTCCGATTTTAACTTTATCATCACTTTATTATTGTATTCGACCGCGACTACCACTTATTAAGATTCACCAATCTTAACTCACACTGAGTAGCTTGATCAACAAATTGAATTGTATATTCACGCTCTTGTTTGTTTTCTTCAAATTCTGTTGAAAAGAATGATTGGCTATGAGATTAATCAATAAAGCATGTCGTCTGTTGAACTTGCTGAAAAATGATAAAACTCGTTGCTAGTGGTTCATCGGATGTATGTAGTTTTTCTCAAGGCCGTTAATTGTCTTCTTGATTTCTTCTTTTACTTATATAAAGAAATAAACAAGATTTCAATCAAGACTTACCTAAAAATTGAAAAATAAAATACAATAAGTATAAAATCATATCATAAAAATTTATTTGATATGGTAATAAATAAACTTAATGAAAGTTTAATATTAAATTGATATTTCCTTAAATTTAATTATTTGACCTATCAAATAATATCTAAGATGGTAGGTAAATAAATATGTATAAACTGCATTATGGAAACTGAACTCTAACATAATTTGAGACTTGTTTAATAGACAAGTACGTAGATGCATTTCAAACCAACCATCGTCTGAAATTATCTCTGTAAATAGGAAAATATATGCATGCCAGGCATGATCATAAATATGTTTTTTTTTTTTTCAGTTTCTTTTGAATGCTCATTATGTCGACACTTTCTTTTCTTTTAAAGCATAGTCTCTTGAATTCATGGAGTTGACTTTAACATAGTCATAGGGGTAGCCCTTTTCACTTGATTTATGTTTATTATCAAGGACGGCTTCACACACTCGTAGTGGTTAACTCTATCCTCCAATGAACTTGCATGTTAACACAACAACATATTATAGTACATTTTGGAGTATGACCCAAATTCCTATTAGGATTAGGATTAGGTTGGTTAATTGATAAAAGAATAAGGAGAAGAATTCTCGATTTTTGTAATTTCTCTCCTATTTTAACCAAAATATTCCATGATTGGATTTACCAATTCTATTAGAATTTCACCTTATATTAAACTCTTCGTATATTAATTCTCCTAGTATGTTATGGACTCTTGTAATATGAATATGTGGTGCAGTACACATATTTATTTGATCAACTTTGAGAGTAATCCAGAGGATCTAGAAAGAGACTCGCATGATAGAGATATTAGGTTGAGAGTCTTGTAGGATCCAGATTTACATAACATACTTGTAACTTCTTACAATTTATTATAATAAATTCTTCACATCTGCCCATGGTTTTCCCGGATTTGGGTTTCGAAGTTAAATCTTGTGTTTTGGTGTGATTCTTTTCATCATGTTATACTTTATTGACTTTAATATTCATAACAAGTAATATAAGTTCTATCACTGGTTATTGCAAAATGACTTGTTTTATAATAGTTCGGAGAGACATAGATACTGATCATGGGTCCACAACTAAGAACATGTCACTTTTAATGATGACAACCCAGTGAGTAGTAGGGCAAAATTAAACTAGTCATAATGTTCCTATAGTGTGCTTATTTGATTATAATATATCTTATTGTATAATGAGTACACCACACTGATTGGATAATTCAATTTTATCCCAATAATTACAGACCAATCAAAAATTCACATCATGTGACATTTGCAAGATAAGCCCCATTTTATATATAAATAGATGCAAAACACAAGAACACAAAGTAAACACACAAAATAAAATAAAAAAATAATATACATCAAATCAGTTTAATACATCAAGCATATGCCCACGACTATTCGCAATGTTTCAAATCTAACAAAATCTAAAACATTGGTAAGAAAATCGTGAGTTGTCCTTCAGTATGTGTGTGTTCTAGGACAATTATATTTCTCTCAACTAAGTCCCTAATAAAGTGGTATCTAATGACAATGTGCTCAGCCCTAGAATGTTGATTATGATTCTTAGAGAGATTTATAGCAATAGTATTATCACATAGCATGGAAATAGAGTCCTGATCAATACCATGGTCATTGAGCATCTACTTCATCAAGAGTAGCTATGTAAAGCAATTACTGACAACAATGTACTTAGCTTCTACAGCAGATTAGGATATAGAGTTTTGCTTCTTACTTAGCCAAGATAAAATATTATTACCCATGTAGAAGCAACTTCTGGATATGCTTTTCCTATCATCCATGTTTCTTGCCCAATTAGCATCTGTATATCCTGCAAGATGAGAGTTTGAATCTTTAGTATACCATAAATTGAAATTGGATGTGCTAATAAATGATTCATTTAACAATTGCCCGGTGAGACACCTTTTGTTTAGCTTGATATCTTACACAAACTCCAACACTGAAGGCTATGTCAGGATGGCTTGCAATTAGATATAGTAAGTTTCCAATCATGCTCATGTATAGGTTGGGGTTGACGTCCTTTTTTCCAATCATGCTCATGTATAGGTTGGGGTTGACGTCCTTTCATTGGTCATCTCTGTAATTTTTTAAGAACGTAGCCATAGGAATCCTGACTGCCTTAGTATTTTGCAGACCAAATTTCTTCACTAGACTCTTCGTGTATTTAGCCTGTGAGATGAAGATCCCTTATCAACATGTTTGACCTGCAAACCTAAGAAGTAGTTTAGTTCACCAATCATACTCATTTCAAACTCATTTTGCATAAGATCAACAAACTCCCTAGATTTTGTTTCACATGTGGATCCAAACACAATATCATCCATATATATTTGTGTTATTCTTAATCTAGATTTGAGATTTTTTATGAACAAAGTTTTATCAACTCTATCTCTCGTGCATTCCTTCTCAAGTAAGAACATAGTTAATCTTTCATACCAAGCTCGAAGAGCTTGTTTTAGTCCATACAACCCTTTTTAAAGCTTGAATACATGGTCAGGAAGATAAGGATCGATGAATCATTTTGGTTGTTCTAGGTAAACTTCTTCATTCAAGATTCCATTCAGAAAGGCACTATTGACGTACATCAAGTTTGAACCTCATCTAACATGTAGTAGATAATAAAAGTCTGATGGATTCAAGTCTGACCACAAGTACAAGTGCTGAAAATGTAACGAAACAGGATGTTGTCTGTCACGCATTTTCTATAACGTGATTTATACCGTAAGTGTACGGTGTCAAGTTTTGTAATATAATAAGTGTCGAACCCATAATGATTGTAATTTAATTCCTACTAAGTACTATAATTATTTCAGCTTTTACTTTATGTAGAAAATCAAATCTAAAGTTAATGTTTTTAGACTAAAATAACGTGGATGTGTGACAATTCAAGCAAAATAAGGTAAATTATAGGAGAGTTATCAATGTGAATAGGCCTAGGGATTGATTTCACCTCACTATCAACAATGTTTTTCAACTTCTATAGTTAATTCTATCAGGTTTTCCTGAATTTATAGGCAAGAACCTTAGGTTAATTATATTCCCTCTATCGAGTGCTGAATAAAAAGTATTTCTATATTTTAATTCAAATATCTCTATTTTGAATTAAAACTATAGAAATTATCATTTACATGGTTCCTAAATGAGATAAGCCTCAAAGATTTTATATTTTCTCTCGAAATCTACAAAATCTAGGTTATATTATTCTTAGATTACGTTTAAATCTCCATTTCTTGAGTACCGAGATTTAAGGCATCAAATCATTCTATTATTGATCAGGTAATTGAAAGCATTACACAAGAATCAACACAAATAAATTAACGAAAAAAATCAAACAGAATAACTATATTAGAATTTAAACATGTCTCAAGTTAAGCTACATCAAACTCTAGATAGTAAATTTAGTTCATATATACAAGAAACGACATATTAAAATCTAAACTAAAGAAAATGGAGAATAAAGGAATAAGAAAACTATTTTGCCGCTTGAATTTTCCTCCAAACTGTTGTCGTTTTTGCTCTCAATCGATTCCTTCTTTTCTTTGCCTCCTAAGCCGTCTTCCTCTCCTAAACTAGGTCTACAAATTTGTATTTATAGTCTCTTAAAATATCAAGACGAATTGGAGTTGGACCAGGCCAAACAATTTAC
>CAIGRN010058327.1:0-10091 GCA_903798345.1 Fraxinus anomala
GAGGCACGGGCCTCACTTGCCTCGGCCCAAAACCGGGCCTGCGCGTGGCCACCAATTAATGTCGTTGATTCATGGTACTTGGATCATTCATGAACGTGGCAAATTCATGACACTTGGTGAGCGTCCAACAATTGAGTTTTATAAATACAAAGACACGTGGCAGACTGTTATAGGTCTTTTTTTAAGTTCAAAACTTTCAGCTTGTGGGAAAAGTTATTGCCACTTTTATTATTAACCATTAATCCTCCAGCATACTATTTATTGATCAATGGTTGGGGTTTCATCTCTTCAAACGTTTTAATTATAAACTAACTTTTTACTTATAAATAATATTTTTAGTTAATGTATTTTTATTTATAAGGTAGTCTCTAATTGATTGCCATTATTTTGAGAAAATATAAATTTAAATAGTCTTTTTGGAGAATGTGTGGCTAAAAAGTAATTTTTTTTTTTTGGATTTACATACAAAATATTTTATTGTAAATGTGTGGTTGGAAATGAATATAAAAATTAAAGAGTTTTAAAATAATGATTGTTAAACAGGGCTTTAGTTTAGAACAATTATGTTTTTTGAAAATAATTATTTTACAAATTGTAACATTAGAAGAATCTAGGAAACGATCAAAACCCATGGATTTAGTGGGTTGAGAAAAATAGTCAAAATCACATTACACTAATTTTCGATGATTTATAAACCGTCCAAAATTAATGCTCAAAAGTAAGAATCGATTTTTTAACCTCTCATCGATGGTGACACTAAAAATCGACCAAAATTGATTGAAAAAACTCCCAAGCAAGCTCTTAGGATCTATATTTGCCCTAAATGAATTAATATTCGATTTCCTACACGTATTTAAAAGAATAAGGCTATTTATAGATAATGACTGCAGTAGTCATCCTATATAGCTGTTTGTTATTTGAGATATTAATTTCTTATAATTATGTTGCCTCAAATACCTATTAATGTCTACAATCGATTATGAATAAACATTACTCATTTAAAATTTATGGGGGTGTTTGAAGGATATTATTGAGGAAAGAATGTATTTTAAATAGTGATATGATGGAAAATATGTTGTTAAAAAGTAAAACAAAGTTATTGACGTGATGAAAAATATTATTTTATTGAAAAATATGTGGTTAAAAATAAATTTTGAAAGAATGTGTGTCAAACATGTATTATGTTTGTAGCATACAATATAATTGTCGTCATTGTATTGACCCAATATTTAAAAATAATATTTTTATAAATAGGAAAGTTAAAATTGATATCCTAGCATGAAAAGTAGGCTCTTAAGAAAACATTTCGTGAGTAGACTTTACTTCATGGAGGTCTTTCTGAAGAATTTGATTAGGGTTTCTAAAATATAAAATCGATCAGTAGAAGCGAACAATTCTTGTCGCCGCGGCAGTCCTTTTCTGGTAATCTCTCTCTAAATTCATCGTAGACATTGCAATTTGCATTGATAACAAATAAATCAATATGTAATGTTTATATTTCATGTAGTAATTGATTTTTTATTTGTGCATTGCTGAATCGACGCATCAGTTTGCAACTCACCGTTGTGCCTACAACGTTCAATTGTTTGTTTGTTAGAAAATTTACATTTTTTTCTGAAGATTAATTGATTGAAACTGTTTTGATGATTTGAAATTCAATTTTTCTTAATTTCAATAAATTCCACGCATAAAATTCTTTCTAAGTAGGCGATTTTATATTTGTGGTGATAGATTGTCAAGTTAAGAGAACATCATAAGTTACTTTAGATTTATTTAGGTCTCTGCAGCACTTTGTTTTTATTTCTGCTTTGTGATTGAGCCTTTTGATTTATTTCAGAATTATCTTAAACCCATAAAACTCATGTGCATCTATGTTTTATTGGTTGAAGATTTTTGATGTTAAAGATTGTGAAGTCAAATAAGAAGCTAAACAGTTGTGCGACATGTAAATCACAACTTACATTTGTTTACCAACAGTTGATGCGGCGATCAAAATCTCATCAACCAAATAAAAAAAGGAAAAAAACTTTCATTATCTTTTTGATATCTCATCTATCTGTAAAAGATTAGGTATATGGTGATTTACAACAAGCATTTTTCGAAGCTAAAATTGTTGAAAACCATG
Organism: Fraxinus anomala; assembly: GCA_903798345.1. Taxonomy (NCBI): domain Eukaryota; kingdom Viridiplantae; phylum Streptophyta; class Magnoliopsida; order Lamiales; family Oleaceae; genus Fraxinus; species Fraxinus anomala. The sequence goes on from CAIGRN010058327.1 coordinate 2,126, forward strand.
TGTAGACTGTGGATGAACTTTTTATTTTTGACCTTTTTAATTCAGGTGCTTTGAACTTTTGCTATTCTTGATTGCAAAAAGGATTTGCCAAGATGCAGAACGAGGAAGGACAGAACATGGATCTCTACATCCCCAGGAAGTGGTATATAATTTTTCATAATGATTATCTTTCTGGTTTGAATGAATTTTGATAATAAACAAAACTTTTTAAGTTGTTTGAAATGTATATTAATCTGAAATGATGTTCTTGTGGTGCAGTTCTGCCACAAACAGGTTGATCACTTCTAAGGATCATGCATCTGTCCAGATTAATGTTGGGCATTTGGATGAGACTGGCCGATACACCGGTCAATTTTCCACCTTTGCTCTCTCTGGATTCGTCCGTGCCCAGGTTGTCAGATGCTTTGCAACAATTGCTGTCCTGCACATTTCTGCACTTCCTGTTGAACTAAATGACAATTCCTTTTTTTTTTGCCTGCATTTTTTCCATCCCTATTATAGATAAAATGCTTTGATTTAGGGTGATAGAAAAGTAGCAAATATCTTTGTATGGGCTTAAGGATTTTGGGCTAAGGCTTAATTCACTTGAAAAACCCCAACAAAGCCTAGCATTTCTAGAAGCTTCTTCTAGAAAAATCTATGTAAATATCTAACTAAAAGACGTGCTAATAAATGTGGTAATGTGTCAAGTAGAGTACGTGGTTTTAAAAGCTCTATCTAGAAATTCTAGGAAAATATCTAGTCCAAATGTATGAAAATGAATGTGTCTAAGTGACAATTAGTAGATGGTATTAGAATTGAGTAGTGAGTAAGGTGTCTAAGTAAGCTTGTGATTATTAGAGGAACAAGTAGCCTCTTTATATGTGGTCTAGAAGTCTCATGTAAACCCTATATAAAAGGGCAGAGTCCTTCCATTTTAATAACAAGCCAAGTGTATGAGTTTTGAAGTTGAGAAATACAAGTCTCCTTTTTGTACATTCACTTCTTCCTACTAATGTCGTCCTTCCTAAAAGCCTAAGCCAATCCAAACAGTTCCTATCCAATGGAAAGCAATTGGATAAAATGACAAATATTATATATTTTGACACTTGGCTGAATGAAATTTCTATTTTCTTTTGAATGTCATAGTGGAAGTTCCTAAAATTATTTCAGTATCTCAGTGAAATTGAAAAATTTCAAGTTGATTTTAATTATTCAATAAATTCTCTTGAAAATATTTTTCCTGCATATAATAAGGGAGTGAACTCTGTTTAGAAAAAAAAGAAGGTTGTGAACTTTTTTATGTCGTATGCCTACTTATTTTTTAAAAGCATTTTCAGTTGTTTTGGTAGAAGAATAAAGTAAAATAACCATTGCTGAGTCGGTTGTGTCTGCCCATATGGTGATTGGAAAGCCACCGACCACCCCAGTTCTTACATAGGGAATCAGCTACGTAAAAATGACCTCGACTCCATTTACAAATCCCATCTTGCAATGATAAATTAACTAAGTCTCCATATCTTAATTTGTAATTGGAATATCCATTTTGCAGGGTGATGCCGACAGTGCTCTTGATAGGCTCTGGCAGAAAAAGAAAGTTGAAGTTCGACAACAATGATCCATTCCATCTTGCTTCTCGTTTCAAGCTGTGGAGTTTGTTTCTTGAGACATTCTCTTCAAGTTTTGTTATACCATCTTAGGATTATGAATGGTGCTAGAATTGAACAATTATAATTTTGGTTCCCAAATTACCTGACTTAGTGCTTGTGTAGTTTGCATGCTTTTTTTGATATAAATATTTATGGATGGTTGTGTTTCACCTCTTTTCTCTGCATTTTTGCTAGTCTTGCCCCGTTATTTCTTCTCGGACATCTGTTCCATTTTGTCTCTCTTCTAATTTACATTGTGAACACTACCTTGTGAACCTCGAATTTCTTTATTATTATTATTATTTTTAAATTTATGAATTAAACTGTAGATAAACTCTTCTCAAATAGATAGTAAGATCTGCTTCTCTATTGAAAATACAAAAACAGCCCGTCACGCTTTTATCCTCCAAAATATCAACGAATGAACTATACCATTTGATCCATTTATCAGCCAAAAAATTGTATCAAGGGAGGGAAAGATGATTTGACATTTTTAGATGATATTGCCCTTACAAATAATTTATAACTCCGAATTCGTCCTTCAGTTAATATAATTTAATACTAAAATTTTTTGCTTAGGTTATTGAATGTGGATTCCTCCCTCAAATAGGTTGTAATTAATGAATATCTAATTTTACTGCTATAAAATCTAATGCTAATAAGGTTTTTACTATATATTGAAATTATTATCTAATTTGTCAACTGTTTCATTAATGTTATGGATAACTGTTGTTGCAATCCCAAATCTTTCACTTTTTTCACAGGTTTTATCTAAACTTTTTATTCGTACCATCCACAATCTCAAATCTTTTATATTGTTGCAGCACAAGGACAAATGGACGGATTTCGTCCATAAGACAATCAGTTGAACTAAAAATTTTACTCTCACTACATTTTGACTAATTTTAAAGTGTGAAATTGTAACTTTGCATTTTATACATAAAATAAGTTTAAAAACAAAAAATAAAAAGAAAATAAAACCAATCTCCACCCTCGCCCAAATTCAAATAAAAAACAGAAAATTACAGGACCATTGTCGCCACTGCCGTCCCACATTGCAAACTGACATCGATGCACCACCCTAATCACCCCAAATCTTCATCTTCTTCTACAATACAATTTTCAATCTCTTTAAATCGAAATCTTCAAAACAAACCCAAAAATTTCAGACTCTAGAAAACCTCTCAATTTGTTGTATCAGACTTCTTTTCCGATGTTTCGATCCCCATAAAGGTATGATCCAATCTGCAATTACATGAGTTTTCTCACAAGCCACCACATAGTGGCAAATTTTATGTGCAATATGCTTAATCATTCAGCTTTCATCTCTTGTAGCTTTCAATTTTGAGGACTGCTATTTAGCATCACGAGTATTACAACATTGTATTAACTGCAATTAAGTGAAATGTACAATTAAATAAATAAAATAATTTCACATTTAATTAAACTTATCGCATAATGTCATGTAACTTGGCACTCGAAGGCGGTCCTACATAGCATTCAGGGGCGGATCCATGAATTTTTTGCGCACGGGCTAAAATTTAAAAGTCGATATAATAAATTCATATATAAATTAAATTCAAATTCACTTAATTTGAAGTTGTTCCCGACGAGGTTTTGAAACATAAAATTCATCTATAATAGAATTTATATCTATCTTTTGAGCAAGTTCTCGTTCGATGAAGAGTGTCATACAATCACCAAGAAACTCATCCTCCATTCTGTTACGATCATTATGCCAACAAGGCAAAAAAAAATAATTCATGATGCCGACAAGGCAATAACAACAATCATTATGCCGACAAGGCAATAACAACAATCATTACGCTGACAAAACAACAAAAATAATTCATAATGCCGGCAAGGCAATAACAATAATCATTATGCAACATTTCAACAAAACAACTTAAACAAGTGGGCGAAAACATTCAATTCAATATTTTGCCGGCAAGGCAATAAGCAGAGAGATGAGCAACTACTTACCAGGGTATATTCAAGCTTTTGCTTTTCCTACGTGTATGTGGAATTAATCATGTTGAATGTAAAAACAATTTAAGCCAATCATAAGAGTAGTATTGCTCCAAACTATCTATATTACTTGTAAAACAATTGAATGAATATTTTGACCTGACCTCATAAACAAGGCTCTCAGCACCAATCAAGTATGGCAGCTGCCCCAGAAAGTAGCAACCCCTATTATTGCAATACCCAGAACACCATAGAGGTTTATGAGGAAATAAATAAACATAGATAAGTCATATAATAATTATTTAATGCCAAAAAAAGGAGAAAAATAGATATACTAGGAGTTAGGAAGATGTACAAACCTCAAAGAAATTTAAAACAATTAATGCAAAGTAGTTAAGAGACCAGAGAAAGTCAAATCGAATAAATATGAAGTAGGACTTCAAAGAACTTTCAAAGCTCGAATTATCAAGAATTTCCTCAGGTATACCAATACCATCTTCAGCCTGCAAATATAAGAGATATGTCAAATCATTATAAAGGGAAAAAAAGCAGAGATTGTTATAAGCATTCCAGAAATTTTAGGAAAATGTTTCTTTCCAAGGTACTGGACTCAACATACTCATCCTATAATACGCATGAAGTTCTCCTCTAATTTCCTTGATATTCCAAGGTTGGAATTAAGTCCCAGAAAATCTAATTTGCATTTGCACAAACCAACTGATCCAGAAATGCTTGAGCTTCCAAATAAAATGAGTTCAATCAATCATAAAAGGCATCAGAAACAATTGAAGTCTACGATGCAGTCACTACACCAAGTCCACGCCAATATTCCCATAACCCCACTAAAAAATGCGAAATAGAGTGTTATCATGTATATTTGTGGGACACCAATAAAAGAAAGGTACGTATCTTTTGGGGGCAGTAAAACTTCCTTAACTTGAATCCATAACACTTTCGCTATTTACAAAGCCAGGTGGTGAATTGAATAGTCAAAAGAAATATATTCACAAAAAGTTCGAAATATCCACTAGTTCTACACTTAGCGTAAGTCGTGCTTTAATGCCAGTTGCCACGGACCTAAATCCTTTCAGTGCAGACTGTATTTTTCCTTCAGAAAAATTCTAGATACCAAGTAATTAATCCACCACAAACACACTAACTTAAGGTGCCCAGGTCCCTACAATTGTGAAGAGTACAACTTGCAGAAACCATCACCCCATCGTAAATCAAAGAAATTTCATATCTTATGCAAATTTCCATGATCAAAATATCCCTACACACTTCCACCTTTCTTAATAGACTTTCCAAGATTTCAGTTAAGTCGAAATCCCCATTTTCAATACCAATCGCGTTTAAAATAGACGCTTTAACAGAATCTATTATAGCTACATCTACTTTAACATCGTATTCTTCAATGTACCGACATACCCACAATGAATTACCAGCTAAACTATGGTACAGCATTTTTATTCATGAAACTCAACATAAAAAAAGAAAAAGGAAACATACGAGATCAACCAAAGCAGCGGCCTTTTGGTATGTTGATCCATAAGCAATGGCATCTTTTCTGTTAAACTGATGCCTACGATCCCTTCTTTGGCCGCCACTGCTGCCTTCTCCGCCACCCAACAAAGCCGTCTCCATTTTTGCTCTTGATCTCTACAGAATCAAAGATGCGATTGATTTGAATGTGGTCATTAATGAGAAAAGGAAATGGTTGTTCGTTATGGATGAATTTGAAGTATTGTCAAATTGTCAGTGTCAGAGTATTCAATGAGGTCTGTGTGGCAGTTTTTGCATGGTTGGGTGGGCTTTCTTTGATGCCCTTGTTTTACTAATCAGATCTAAGGATTAATCCCATTATTTTCAATATACAATTTTCTCCATTCTTTTTAATCATATTTTTTTAATAAAATAATATTATACACAAACTCAACAAATTCAGAACTAACTATAGCCCTTGTTAGGGCAACGCATGAGCCTCGACGATTGGTTGAGTAAGCATCCAGTATGAATAATATTATTTATTATTATGATGACGGATCATCGGTGATGTGACAATTTATGTGAAATAATGAGATTGTGCAGTTCAATATTTGTGAGAGAAATGAAAATGTGAGACGCAACAAATTACCACATCAATATGATAAATTGCATTACACTGACGACTGTCATGACTTGTCGGGTGCTAACTCCGTCCCTTACTAGGGAAATATTTATGGATTTCGGGAAAGGGTCCCCAAATATCGGCTCATTAAATTATAAGTTAGAAGAATTTGAAGAATCAATACTACGAACAAGTGGAGGAAGTTGGCTTTACTTAAATTTTTCTTTTAATTTTAATTTTAATTTTACACTCGACAGTTTGCAGATCTTGAAGATCTCTAATGCAGTTAAATAATTGACTTTTTTTCAATATTTTTAATTACAATTGTGAAAGTCAATGAATTTCTAAAATCATTTGATCCTACGTGCAAGGATGTGCTAATTGAAAAGAATTCGACATCTGAGATTTTAAAGCCACTAATTGCGAAAAACTCAAAGCATGTCTGTTTAATGTATTTCTTTCACGATACTTGAGAATGTCAAATGGAGCGATCTCAACTAGCATTTTTTTTCGTGCAGCCCGCTTGTGAGGTGGAAAAAAAAATTAAATTTTCGATAAAATTTAAAAAATAAAAATAATGTGATGGAGCGATCCCCTACTTGATTCTCGATTTTTTTTTTTAAAAGGTCCAACATTATTGTGAAAGAAATTATGTTTTTCTTTTAATATTTGAAATGACCCTCCACTCCTTTGTTCACGTTGACTAAATCCAACTCGGGTTTGATTTTTGATTCAAATAAAAAATAATTTATTTGTATGATAATAAAGAATTTGTGATTGCTGGACACTAAACAAGATTTAGTCTACATTTTAATGATTTATTTAAGTGAAAATTACATATAATCAGAATTTTAAACTTCTCATTTCAAGATTCAAATCTATAAGTTTTTATTTCAAAAATCATATGATAATTAAAATTTTAAAATATTAATAATCATATTACCAATTTAAATATGCATATTCATTCTACCTAACTATACACATCAAAACCTTAATTATTTCATCATCTCCATTTTCTCTGCTCTCTATCCCACATTCTCTCTAGTCATCCACTGCTAGGTTTGAACAACACTCCCAAACCGAACAAACCGAATCGGACCCGAATCGAGCGGTTCTTCATAAATTAAATATCCGAATGAGTATCTGAATTGAGAATCGATATGTTCGATTCTCGGTTCTAGACCAAGAACCAAATAAGAGTCGAATATCCCTAATTTATTTTATTTTAAATAAGTCAAATTATTGTTTAAAATAAATTTGCTAAATAATTAATTTAACCCAAACCCAAAATATGATATTCCTATTTCTAATTTTGAGCCCAAGTCCAATTAATTAAATTGACTTAAATTTTACCAAAATCTCTTATTCTATCATCGTTCTATTTAGAGAAATCGAATTGGAAGTCTCTCTTTATTATTGTAAGTTAGCTATCTTTCTCCCCCTGTGATTTTAACTGCCAAATTTATAGAGAACTCAACAAAGATATGCGCAAAAGATATCTCGAAATTGAATTACGTTATTTTGTAAGAGCTAAAATTGAACATGTCATTAGTTGAATTAATGTAGTGTTGTTGTAAATATCAAAAAATTTAATTATTGTACGGAACTCATGAACCAAATTGAATGAAACCGAACTTGAACGGTTCCATAATTAAATTTAGACTCGAAGGTTCCATTTGCTAAATACCCAAAAATTTCGAAATCGAATTGAACCGAACAGGACCATGCCCAACCTTATCCGCCCCACCACCCGCCGTTGCCACTACCACCCTTCGCGCGGCTCGAAGTGGAACCTCTATGATGGTGTGCCACTGCTCTCCCTCCTCCCCTTCTCCATTTTCTATTTATCGCGACACAACCCCACACAAGCGTCGTACATAGCAGCTTGTGATCGTTGCTCAGTAGCTTCGATGTAGTTTTTTCTGTGGTGATTTTGTGGCATTGTGCAATGATTTTTTTGGTGATTTTTCGAACATGTTTTGCTGCAATTTTTGAAGTGTTGGTTGTATAGGTGGTGATAGTGTGTTGTGGTGGTGATTAGGTGTGGTGTAAATGGAGATAGATGAGATGATAGTGGTGGTGGTAGTGGTGGTGGTGTGTTGTGGGTGGTACGGTGTGCGGTGGTGGTATGTTGTGGGCGTGGTGGTAGATTGCGCCTCTAGCGGCCCAGGTGGCAGTGCAACAGTGTAGATCGTGGTCATGGTGGTGGTGGTGGTGGTGATTTTTCTTGTTGGTTGATGGATGGGTGGTGGTGATGGTGATA
>CAIGRN010058339.1:0-20801 GCA_903798345.1 Fraxinus anomala
AAACAGTTCCTCCCAAATCTCTACAAAAGCTTTTAGAATGACAGAATGATACTGGCGTGAATTGAGAGACAGAAAACATAGCACGAGCTGATCCAATTCATTGGCATCAAACATCTGTTTTTCCAGTATCATTTCTAACATTGATGTCTTGAAATCCTCATAAGGGTCTGCAGACCTCTTCTCAACGACAAAACTCTCTCTCACTTTTCCATCCACCATGCAAACCATCTTCTTCACCCGAGACTCACTTTCTGGAAAAGCCATATTGCCATCTTTCTCATTAATTGACCTGCAATGTTTAAATCTTTGTGACTTGATACTTCTCTGCTTCATTTTCTTGTTTTCATTGAGGGGCCCCTCTCTTTTTGTCTTCAAGGGACAATCCGAGTCATATGGTAAATCAGACCTTAGAGAAGATGAAAGGAGGCTTTTAGTTTTATCACCATCTCCTGATGAAGTGCTCGTGCTAACACTAGCTTCTGATTTCTTTGTTATGATTTTGTCCTTTTTTCCCGCCCTTTCGAATCTTGAAACTGTAGAGTTGTGCATTTTCGCATTAGGCTTGTCTACTCTTTTCATCTTGTAATACGCAGGGGACGAAGTTTCGTCTTTGCACTTGGATGGCACATGATTTGAGCATGATCCACTACCGAGTGAGGAAATTTTTGATGACACGTGGCATTTGCGGAAAGATTGATTCGGGGTCGATGGTGGAGGGCTTGGAAAATCGAGGCAGGAAATGTCAAATGATCTAGAATTAACAGAGGAGAACTTGTATGCAGCAACAGGCAGAGGAACCTTAGGCAATGAAGAAGATTTTGTGGGACGACATAATTGGAGAGAAAGAAGAGAGAGTCGTAGTTTTGGTTGTTTAGCCATCTCTAGTATAGTATATTAAGAGTCTTAGAGCATTGAATATGAAACACAGGAGGATCTGTGCATATATATAGCCCATGTACGTGCAACAGATATACATATAGAGTGAGAGATTAAGAGAAGAAAGATTGGCCGGCTGATTCTTCTGTACACTGTAGCAAGGTTGGCTGTTTGTTGCTGACCAAATCTAAGTGAGGTCTATACCTGAAATGTACAATTGAAATTCCTTTTGAGATGCCACTGTGTAAGAAAAGGTCTTAGATTCCTTTTGAAAACTTCTTTATTCACCTTAGAGTAAATACACACGGTAAGAAAACTATCGGTTCTTTCTAGCCTACAATGTTGTATGAGTTTTGTTATGTCATCGTATATAAAAGTTAAAGGCGGGATTCAGCACACTCGTGTGATTATAGGTGGATTAATATGGTATTAGGGTAGGCAAATATTTTGAATCAAGTCTTACCACAGTTCATCATATATGAAAATTGTGAAAGAATTATTACTGTTTTCAGGTCAAGGAATTGATTGGTTGATGTCGATGAAACCCTGACTAAGGGCAGGAAGGTAGAAACTAGAAAGGATGTTTGCCAAGAATTGAAGAACATGGATCATGTATAGAGATGCAATCTTACTTTCTTTTACGATCTCGTTGTCGATGCATAGAGATAGGTAATGCATATCCTATCTCATAGTTTAGACTTTTAAAGGAAGAAGTTCACCAGAATTCACCTTTATTGAACTTAAGCACAAATGCTCCATGAAAATTAGTTTTATGTGATGATAAAAATGTCTCGTAATACATTTTACATTTCTATGGTAAAATGTCTCTGTAATTTTACCTTGATTTATTGTAATGTAAATATGCAAAAACATTGTCATCATATGATATGGAGCGATCGATGATGCAAACATTAAGATTAATTTTAATAATTTTCAACCAAGTTAATTCACTAAAGACATAAAGTAAAATCGCTGAAAATCATTGTCTTTGTATCAACTTCAATTACGTTAGACACTAGCCAAGTCAAAATATATATGTTGGAGGTATGTTTCTGGAGACTAGTATTGACAGTAATTTTCATTATTAATTAAAATTATCATAAAACATGTCGAGACTTTAAATCGTAAAAATCACATTCATGACCCTGCAATAATTCGACAAAAGTTATGCGTTGAAAAATTCTTCGTAAGTACATAAAAGGAAAAAAACAAAAAAACCTGACACTGCCAGACAATATTATATAGTACTATGTTTTTTAATTATTTTTTATGTTAAAAGTTAATTTATTTGTGCCCTTATCACCTTTATAAAAGGGACAAATAGATATATTTGTCTGTAAAATTAACTTTAGCCACGTGATAAGAATTCAGGACAAAAAGAAAAAAAATAATAATAAAAAATTGCAAGAATTTCCTAGTGAGTAAGGTATATGACCAGGCCATACTCACAAGTAAAACTAAATTCTGTAGCTAGTTTAATAGTTAGATGAAGTCCAATCTCCCCAAGAAAAAATGTCTCTTTATTCTAGTTTTTTCAATTTTCTAGAAAAAAAAAGTGACTATTTATTCTATTTAAAAAAAAAAAAAATTTTTTTTATCGATTTTAATTGATCATGGTTTGGAGATTAGTTGAGGGCATGCATTTTTAGTTAAATCAGAAATGACTATTGAAATTTTTTGTGAATTATATATTTCGATGGCTCGTGTTTACGAACTGTTAATAAACACTAAAGTCGGTTTTTAGTCATATATTTTGATAAACGTGTAATTTCAACAGTTTATAAATACTTTTCAAATATGTGTGATGTAACTTGAATGTATGTATCTTAAATTGTAAAAGTTACATCGAGTTACATCGAGTTCTCCTTAATTATATTCGTATAACATTTTTTTTTATAAATGCATCATATTTTAATTGTCTCTAAACTTTATTCGATATCACATTTTTGTTTCCAACTTTGTTTTTCATTGCATTCTTATCTTTAACATTTCAACAATTAGTACGTCTTATCTAACGATATTTTTCAACCAAAATTTTTGTTAGCTTGCTTTAAAATTATGGATAAAGATTTAGTTACAACTTTGTATATGTTGTTTTTGAGTTTCTTTAAAAGTACAAGAGGCGAATGAGTATTTTTATTTCATCTTAACAGAATTTTTTGGAAAGATGTGTTAATTAACAGAATATTCAAGACAAAAATGTGATGAAAAAAATTGGAGATATAAATATGATAAGTAAATATTATAAATCTTTTTTTACGGATTTTGTCCAATATCCATAAGGCACACCTGTCAAAATTCTAACGTCGAACTCACAAGTTCTTGATCTGCACATAACTTTTATGGTAAATAGTACATCAACCTTCTTTCTTTCTTTCTCTCTTTTTTATTTTTTATTTTCTTGACAACATTATCGTCAATCTTTTATTTATTAGCATACACATCCCTCGATTCCCTCCCGACGGATTTTATCCGAAAAATCCTTGAAGTGGTGGTCATATGCCACTCACACGATCAATTAAGCAAAGGGTTAATAAATGAAAATTAAATGTAAACATGAAAAGAAAAAATACATGCAGCATAGTTCTAGAGAGTCGGGATTTGCTTATAAGCAATTTAAATTCTACACCTTGTTGCTTAAAAGTTTTTTCTCTTTTTCAAAAGAGGCATTGCAAAATAAAGAGCAAATTTTAGCATTTCTTTTAGACAAATATGACTTGATTTGCCTAGAATTTCTTTACATTCGGTATTGTTATGGTTGAGAGGTGTCCAAAGTCCGATTATTTTGGCCCAATATCAGAACAAAACGAAATTAGGAGGAGGTTTTTAACAATTTTAGCACTCGTTATATTCTCTTATAAATTATAGCACACGTTCCTTTTTTTTTTTTAAAAATATTGTCCCCCTAAATTAATTAATTTTAGAGACACTACATTGTTTTTGTAACAATTAAATTGGGTGTTTGGTGTAGATTAAAATCAGATTTTAAGTGGATCGTGATAGAAGTTTTTGAAATGTATGATTAAAAAGATGTGGGACCCATGAAAGATGTGGTTGATATTAATTGTTTGACTTTAACTTGAATTAAAATATGGTCCAAACATGCCTTATATTTTTTATTCTCTCCAAATTAAATTGAGATTTGCTTGTTTTGCTATATATTCTTGGATGCAGGACTAGACAATAAGCTCTAGTTAGTGTTCAATTAGTTCAAGTACGTTTGATTAATGTCGAGATTCTTGATCCTAGTCGCTAAATAAATTTTAATATTTTTTATTTTCTAAATTTATGGGATTGAGCTTTTCGATTGAGAAAGAAAAAAGTGCTTATTTTGTTGAAAAATCTTACAGATCATCGTGGATGAATTTAGTTAATAGATTCATAACTTCCTATTGATCTTATTACGATTGTGATTCATTTGTCGCCTAATTTTGAACATAGACTAGGAATGTTAAAATTTCTCGTTCCTAAATCCACCCCGAATTGATGGTTAGAATGAAATATTTTTTAACGTGTAATGATGGATTTGCAAACAAACTAAAGTTCAGTGAACAGAATGACACAAGTACAAAGTTTAATAGCCATTTGGGAAATTAACTCAAAGCCAAACCCTAGCTCTATAAATCGCTATTTAAACAATCCATTAGCCGCCTTCCAACGAACTCTTCTTTTGTTAATCTTCACCGGATTCTTCGATCCTAATAAGTTCGATCTGGCTTTTCTTCTTCCCTAATGATCTGTTTCTTTCCGGTCTTCTGTTGAGATTTTCGTGGATTGATTATCCGTTAATATTGCATCTGGTTTACCCTCTCCTTGTGTATGATGATATGTGTGTACTGGGAGATATAACTGATGCATAAATCGAATAGGATGGCTTACCAGCCCACTGCACACAATTTCGTATTGCCTTGGTGTCAAATGGACCTTCCGAGATTTGAATTTATTATTTTGTTTGTTAAAAATGGCAAATGAAGAATGTTAAAACCACACTGAATTACCGTGTGGACTATATAACTCCGCTTATTATCTGATGCCTTTTGCTGATTTATGTACTTTTTTTTTTGTTTTGATTTTAAAAGTTTTTTCTCAATGATGTGAAAAAGCAGACGGGCGGACTGAATCTGATGCCGTGTTGAGTGTGTGTATAATTCCTCCTTTGGAATTTGTATCTGAGATATGTTTTTACAAATTTACATCACTTTTTATTATTAAAATTTTCGTTTATTTGATTTTCAACTAAATTTTGAATTATTTTTTCAATTGTGCTGTGATGAACATTTTCAATTATGTCTGGACAAATGAAACAAGTTCATGATTTGTTATCCGAGTTTTGAGCTTCACGAATTCTTCGTTTTTAAAAAATATTTCGCCTAACTTTATGAATTATTAAAATTATAATGTTTTGGTAAGCTGCGTTTGGGCTGTGATGTTTGAAACTACCTATTTTATGAGGAATTTTCCTTTGATTATAATAACCAATGGATCCTTCTGAGCCCCCTTCAATTCACACACACACACACACACTAGTTCATATGCATAAATTTTTCTATTTTTTTTTTTTTTTTTGGGTTCTGTTGAATCGGATATACTTTTGGTTGATATATGGACAAATTGCTTATGTCATAGACTTGGAAGAGTCGATTACAAAAGTTAACCAATGTAGTTGGAGAACTTTAGCTTTTATAAACTTTATAAAGTAAGCTCATACTTTCGATGTGGGATATAGATTTTCATAAATTTTGTTGGAAATTCTGACAAACCACAGTGCTTTCAACTCGACGTCCGTTTCGAGTAGGTGTTTATACACCCAAGTGGTAGTTGAGACTAAAAGATATAATACCGCTTTTTATCATTGTCATAGGACTTGAAAGAGCCAAACCACAAAAGCTAGCCAATGTGGTTAGAGAATCCAAGCTTATATAAACCCCACAAAGGAAGTCCACACTTCTGATGTGGGATTTAGATATCCATAAATTCCACTGGAAATCATGACATGTTAAACCATTGAGACAAGGAATAGCCTATTTGCATAAATAAATGACAATAAAAAATTGCTTCCAGACCATAATTATCTGATCAATGGTTTTCAAAAATTACAATCCCAATATCAGTAATATGATTTTAGGGTATTTTCCGTGTCCAATATTTCTTACTAAACATGCCTTAAGCTGTTCATTTAGTACATATTTGAATTCAGCAGTGTGAGAGTGTTACTTGATTGCTTTGTTCTTCATCTACGAAGCTCCCTATGATAGCCTTGTATGAATTTAGATGTTGAAAATATCCTTTAAGTTCTGAGTGTGCTTAGTTTGTAATACCTGTTAATTTTTATTTTCAACACAGTGGAAATGAATCTGAATATCTTGTTTTTGGAAAATAGACACAAGGAAATTGTTGAAAAAATGACCACTGTTTATAAGTAAATGGTTATAAACATGTTATAGGTAAGCGTATAGTACTTGTGCTTTTTTTAGAGCAAAAAGTGATTGTATATTTATAGACACGAGCCAAATTTAGGCCAAGTGACAATAGTACTTTGAAGAACTCGACGATTTTTATTTTATTTTATTTTCCTCTAGTTTTTATCTTCCAACTTTCAGGACTCCATGTGTAAAGGGTCACATTTTGTATGCTAACGTGTTTTTATACTTTGGCCTCCGAAGTGTGTTAAATCAAAAGTACGTGGCTGAAAGGATAAATGAAATTCTTGTCCAATAGTTGAATTAAAGGCTTGGTCTTGAACTTAAACATCATTCAAGTGTAACTTCGACACAATGAACATAGACTTTCTTATAAGAATTGTATGACAAATGTCATTAAAGCATAAATCTCAACAAAAATATTAAAATTGAAGTTATTCATGACTTCGAGAATTATGATAAAATGTCAACTCATATTAAAGAAGAAAAGTTTTGAAAAATTGTCTATAATAGTGTTATTTGCTCAACTAAAAAGAAAACTTAAAATTTAGATTCTAATCTGTTCCCTAAAAAGTCAACTAAGATTGAGGCAAAATTAAGACTAGCTTCTTCTTGCCAAGTAACTTGCCGAAAAACACAATCGAAACTCCCATGAAGGGTTAAAAAAATCCTGTCAAAATTTCGTCTAGATTTTTTTACAGTTGACTTCAAATAAGATTGCCTATATATCTTTTATTTACCCTAAATAAAATAGCCCTTGATTGGTTCTCATTATTTTTTAAAAACATCTCTCTCTCTCTCTCTCATTTTCAATCCCACACTATTCAATAAAATAATATTATACGTAAATTTAAAAAAATTTCTTATTTTTTAATCACATATTTTACATCAAATCACTATTTCAAAATACATTTTTGACATAAAAATAGGACTCAAACAGTTAGAAATATGAAGAGTAAGAGAAAATTCAATGCTCTAAAAACATAACATAATGAAATAAATTGGCAAGTTATCATGTCTGACAAACGCTTGAATTCTGACAAAATTTTAGATAATATTCTTTTCTCATTCGATTGACAGTTCTTAAATAGATACCATCGATATGTTTTTTTTAAAGATACTCTTTATGCTGCTTATGTGGCAATTTTTTATAACAATCCACGTTAACATTGAAGATGCTTAAAGGATGTTAAATTTATATTGCTGTGCAGCTGTACAGGATAGAACCACAAGCTTGGCGGAAAGGTGCTATGAAAAGCGGCTGGGGCGTTTGCGGAGCCCTCTCTGATCAAAATGTGGAATGCTACTTGAAGCTTTTAGTTTTGTGCAGCGAGTTAGCTAATGAGACTATACAAGAGGAGTCTAGTCCCAAGGGAATAAAATTTTTCCGACAGATGCTTTTTTAGCTCTTAGTGACGTGATTTTGATCGCTAACATCCGCCCATGAGGGCTCCTGTGAGGAAAGGACGATGCTCTTTTTGAGTATGATAGATGGAGGGGGGAGAGCTCACTTTATTCTTACACTCACTCTACTCACTACTAAGCCACTCTTATACTGAAGTTGAAGAATTTCAATCAGCTTCTTCGTGATAAGTCGACAAGATCTAGGAGATTCTCATTCAAACAGTCATACAACATTTTTAAGGTCCGCCATAGTCAAAAGCTCCTGATATTCATTACCGGACTACCACAAATAATGGAGAATTCTCCATTGCATCATGTTGGGAATGTGAACTAATTTGAAATACATGAAAAAACTGGACATCCATGGATGAAGTCCAAATAAGCATAAGAAAGCTTAGGGTGTGCTCTCTTTGTTGTTTTTAAGTCATTTTCAGTTTTTGAAAACACGTTTACTTACTTATTTTCAAAAACGAATTTTCGAAAACGAATTTAAAATTTATAATGAAAACCCAAAACGACAAATTTGTCGTTTTTTGTGTTTTCAGTTAAAACCAAGCCAAAATTTTCAAAACGCGTTTTGAGTGTTTTCAATTTAACATCACCCTAACCACCACCAACGCCGCCGCCACAATACCGCCAACAACACCAACACCAAGGCCGCCGTCGCCGACCACCACCAACACTGCCTAGATCCACCACACCACCATTACCATCGTCGACCACCACCGTCACACCTCCACCTGCACCACCACCATCGTCGACCACCACCACCAGCGTCAACAACTCACCTGCACCACCAACAAAAACTGTTGCCAGATCGACCGTAGCCACCAACAAAAATCGCCGTCAACACACCTACCCGCACAACCAACAAAAATCACATAAAACCCCCTAACAACACCAAAACCATCCCAAACTACTACCACCACCACCACAATCATTATCAACATTGATGAAATCGCTGTGTGCAACGGCGTCAGAGTACCACGCATTGCAGCGGTGAAGACGCGTGTCTTGTCGGAGAAAAGGTGCACATTGTTTCTCGCGGTTGATGAAAACGTGTCTCGTCGGAGAAAAGTAGTTGTGGCGGTGAATAGGGAAAGAGGCGGGGAAGAGAGAGAGAGGAGGGGAAGAATGTAAATGAATTTTGGGTTTTTATATTTTTGAAAACAACTTTTCAAAATGACAAAAAGAACGTTTTTTCAACAATATCAAAATGACACTCAAAAAACAAAATTCAAAATGAATTCAAAACTCAAAATTGAAACACGAAGAGAACGGTCATTTAGCTTCCCATCCAGAAACCAAAAACACAAAATCCAAAATGAATTCAAAACTCAAAATTGAAACACGAAGAGAACGGTCATTTAGCTTCCCATCTAGATGCCAACCATGTTTTTATAAATGGCTCCATAGTCAAGGAGGTATGGATTTCTTTAATGAAAAGTCTCCAATTAGCCCTCCCCATTCAAAAGTCCTATCATGTTGTTTCAGTTTTGGAGATTCGCAGTAGATTTAGCTTAACTTGGCAGGATGCATTCAATAGTTCCTTTAATAATCTTCGATTAAAAGAGTAGCATGTTTGGCCACCAAGGTGTTATCTTATGGAAAAAAATACGTTGACTATAAAGATTTCAAAATACATTTTTAAATATTAGAAACTTTTGAAATTTTATTAAAAATCAGGTAGTCACATTTTGTAACATTTGATAAATATTATGACCAATAATTTAATTAGACAAATCATAATCCTAATAACACAATTTATGGTCATGATCTCATACTAGTCACAAATCACACAAGGTCATAATTACACAATTATGAGTCACAGATCACGTACTTTAATTATAAATCACACGTCACAAATTAAAACTATCCATGTCCTATCCCACCCTATCAGCACCATCCATATCGCCGTGCCGCCACCACCTCGAATCCACAACCCACAACCAACACTTTCACTTCCACTTCCACCTCCACCTTCATCATACCACCACCTCCACCTCCACCTCCAAAATCACTTACATGTGCTTCCATCTTAACATCCAAACGAATATTAGACGGCTTCAAGTCACAGTGCACTATGGGTAAATCGTAACCACACTTCCACTTCCACCTTCATCGTACCACCACCACCTCCAACTCCAAAATCACTTACATGTGCTTCCATCTTAACATCCAAACGAATATTAGACAGCTTCAAGTCAACAGTGCACTATGGGAAAATCGTAACCGCAGTGCAAGTACGCTAACCCATTGGCAATGGAAACTAGAGCTTCAAATCCCACTGACGAAGACTCCAAGAATGGAGACTTTCTGCATGGTTTGGGGGGAAATAATAGGGTTAACTTAGAATCTATAATAGTGAAATAACAGAGGTTTAGGGCACGATTGAGAAAGGCAGATTTGGGAGGCGGTGGGGCGCAGACGACCAACGGTGGTTCGACAATAGGCGTGGAAGAGAGAGTTGTGTATTATATTATAGAGACAGAAATAGAGATTGTTTACACGTAGACAAGACAAAAAAAAAAAATTACATTCACCTGTTTTTTAGCTTTCCTTTTCAATAATCAGGTGCAAATATATATATATATATATATATATATATATATATATATATATATAGGTGAATGTAATTTCCTCTAGGCAATATAGGCCACAAACGTATGGACAAAGATAATCCAACTGTGAGCCCTACACCAAATCAGCAAATAAGAGAGATGACGGTGCTTATTTGGCTTATTTTAAAACCACACACCTGGTTCGAGTGCCTTAGTCCTTGAAAATCTTTAAATGACTACCCATAAAAAATCTGGTCTTACGAAAAAAGTCAGTACACAATATGAAGTTCAGTCTATTGAAACTCAAATTATATAAATAATTTGATTCCAACCTTCAATACAGCTTCCTGGAATTCTTCGACCAGTATAACAAAACCTAGAGTTAGGCAACTTCACAAAATTGCTCGAGCAGAACAAAATGACTGCTGCAGTTTGCTCCTTGGTTATAAAGAGTCTCAACAAAAAGTATTTACAATTTCCCACTATCTATCTAATCATCGATTGTCTGAATTTCCCCCATCATCATTCGATTGCTAACGATGTTGAATCCAAGCACTGATGGGCTTACCTTCTTCCCTTTCTTCCCCTTCTTTTTGCCTCCCTTTGGGGCCCCATCAGTAGCATCCAAACCACCTTGATTGGAGCCCCCAACGCCCACATAGTCGGAAGTCATATCTCCCACACCGGAGGCAGTGGCTTTTCGATCATTCCGTGTTTTGAAGGCGATATCAATAACATCCATAGGAAGAAAATCTTTGTAATTTAGAAACTTATCAATGAACTCACGGTTGGGATCAAAGGCGCCGAGGTTCTCTATTAGAAGAATTTCAGCTTCCACCCTTGATTGCTTTATACAAAATTCCAAGAAACTTGTATCTGGAAAAAATGATCAGCATACAACTTAATTAAAATGGCACTCTTAATGCTTAATATGCAGAAACAGCAACTTTATACAAACCTTTCGATCCAACAAGTCTGAAGCACTCGCTCTCACACCATTCCTTAAAGTCCATTGCCTCTGCAACAGTATGGTGAAAGAAGCTAATTCATTCTATCAATTATTTTTTAAGATAGAAAATATAAAATATATTTGTTCCAATAGTGGTTTACCTGAATGATTAGTCAAGGCGTCCGTTTTCCCTCTCAACGATGGCTGAGCAGAGGCAGGTGATGATGAAAGCGAATACTCTCCAGGCCTGCCACCATTGGACTTCTGTCGATTCAATGACCTTCCAGTAGATACTTTGATTGGGGTACTTTTGCTTCCCCAACTGCCTTGGCTTCCAAGTTGAGGAAAATCTGACCTGCGGGCAATACAGAGAGCGACTTAGCAAACACAAGGCCATTTCCAAACTTGTCTCTGCGCAATTAGAAAGTTCAAAAAATCTTGTCCTGAATTTTAAAAAGAGAAGTTAGACAAAAATATTGCGCCAACAAAAGAACATCCCAGCTTATTATCCAGATAGAAGTACCAAGGTTTGGTTATAATACAGCTAGACAACAAAGGAATGTCCCATTAACAAAGCCAGACCACAGGTTCAGTTTCAATGAAATTAAGCCACTATTAATTGGCAAGAAGACAACAATCAAGAAATGTGAAAGGTATTTTTCTCAAGATAAATTCAAAATCATCTAATCACTACCCACTCTCCAACTGTAACCCAACTTTACAGTTTTAAGTGTGTACCCATGCTCCTCCTCACTCAACGTATCAAACTCCAGCACCAAATTCCAACAACTTTACCCAATCTCATCAAACTACCATGTCATCGGATCAAGCACCAAGACACTACCTCAGAACAACCATCTGATACACCATCTTCAACTGCATCAATAAGTGTAAATAACTAAACAAGCAAACATATTTTCATTATACAGCTTCTATTGCCAATGTTGTTCATGGCTAGGAGAGAGAAAAAATAAAAACCCAGAGAAAGACAAAGCCACATTTATCCTTCTCATCTATCAAGTTTTTTTTTGTGTACTCCATGTTTTTTTCACAGTGCAAGAATTTTGCACTTTTACAGATGTGACGGCATAAAACTAGAAATGGAGGAGGCAGAGGTTTAGGACTTAACGTAAGGATTCATTATGATAGACCTCAATTAGGATCACCTATGCAAGAAGAAGAAAAGGGGTGAATACATCCAAATGTGAGGCAGCCAGGTCACTTCAGAATCCAGAAGGTTCTTCCATTCAGTTAGCAGGAGGGGCAAGTGGGTAGATAAGCTATAGAAGAGGTCTATAACTAGGATGAAGGAGGATTATGTAAAGGCATGTTTTCAGTGATATTCAGTTAGAAAGGAGAGCACAGGGCCTCTCAAGTTGCCTTGAACTATCTTTCAATTTCCTGTTTTCCATTTGCCTTTCAATTCTAATAAACCTGTCATAATTAGCAACTCTGCAGTATATTTCCTTTACAGCAAATTACAGTACAACAAAAGCCTTTTTACACTTTCAATTGTCTAACTACTTCCCTTGAACAGCAGCATCCAGGTGCATAACAGAGGCAGAGGTTCCTATCACATTACTAGTAGACATGTCTGTAATACTTTCATGAGCTCAACAATTAAGAGCAGACGTACATAATTAAATCTTCGAAGGCGCAGGCTTGCCCTTTCTTTTGATTTCCTAGTTATCCATTTTGCCATGATAATATAAGCAAGGAGCTCTTGCCCAAATCCTATTTACTGGTAGTTATGTGGCTTGCAAATAAGTAACATTATCGAAAATTACATATGCTCACAGCAGGCATACATCATAGAACATTGCATCAATCCACATAAAAGAAAAACACAGATTAAAAAATTTCTATAGGAGAAAGAACAAAAAACTAAGTTGTCAATGCAAGCATCAGATTCAGATCAGTACAATCAAGTTATTTGATAATGTATGCTCATAAAAGACGTTAGAATAGCAAGAGTGAGAGATTCATACTGCTTTGCCTCAAGGTTAGGTTGCTCTAATGGCCCCCAGAACAGATCATTATCAACTTCATGTTTTGGGCGAGAAGAAGCTGGCAAGTTGATTTGGATAGAGGATGCAGCTTTGGCAGAAGATGACGAAGAAGGACCAACTCCACGGGGAGGTTGATTGATAGCAGGTTTCTCAGGTGTTGGCATTGGAGTTCCTTGAGATGCAGAAGAAACTTTTCTCTGCTGTTCCTTAAGGATATCCCTCAATGATGTTGGCTTCTGGATCTTCAGAGAGTCAGTGGACCAGGCAGGAGCAGGGGATGGATTTGTTGACTCCCCCTTCCAAATAACAAAATCCCCCAAGGAAGGGCCAGAGGGAACTGCAGGTAATATTTCCTTCTGCTGTAGCTGATGAGAACGATTGCCTTTTTCAATGAAATTTGATCCAACAGACAAATCAGGTGAAGCAACAGGCATCGAGACTTTAGCTCCCGCACCCTTGGCTTTACCAGACTTTTTACGACTCTTTTTAGTATCCTTAGCCTCAATAAAGTTATCATCATCCACTGAATCAATTTGAGAATGCACAAGAGATGCAGGAGGTAGACTAGATGCAGCATCAGAAATCTGCATCTCATTTCCACTTGACTTGGTCACATTAGTTTCCCAAAATAGATCATGCAATTGGCTCTTCTGGTTTGAGGAACTCTCAGATTTTCCCAAAATTAACTCAGTGGTGGCAGAATCTTGTAGTGTTGCACCAAGTGCCTTGGGATCTGAATTCGCTACAATCCCGGCCCAAGGAGTAGACACACTCATGGAGCTCAGAGATGTTGAGATCTCAGAAACTGCCATTTCTTCTTGTGCTCTCCTCTGCTCTTCCTGTTGAATTTCTGATAATGATTTTGGCTTGAAACCAGGAGTATGCTTCCAGGCACTTTGTCCAGAATTTGCTTGTGTATTGAACTGCGATACAACTTGTCCTGGCTGACCCCTATTCTTGGTAGCCTCACCATCATCTGTAAACCCATGTACAGGCAATGAGTTTTGGCCCAACGAAGAATCAATACCATCAGAAGTAACTTTATCAGTTTTCCTCTTTCCTTGAACAGTTTGCATCTCAGATGTCTCATTATAAATATTTGTCCCTTCAAATTCTGATGATTCTGCCTTTTGCGTCTTAGAGACCCCCTTTGCCGAGTCAGAGGATTGTGCCTTTGAAGCCTTCTGCTTCTTTGACTTCTTGGTAGATGATTTTTTCACCTCCTGTGTTTCAGCATTTCTCACTTCCTTCACCCCAAGGAAATCATCATTGTGATTCTCTCCTACATCTTGGGGTTCTGATACTGTGCTTGGAGATGCTACAACTGCATTTGCCCTTTCGGGAACTACCAACTCGTTATCACAACCTCCTACCAATTGCAGTGCAGCTGATTTTCCAAAATCTTCCCCAGGTGGAAAACTTGGAGCATCAGCAGATGATGCAACTTTGATGGGTTCATCATTATGTGATTTCTGTTCGGATGGATATCTTTTTTCCATTTCTGACTGAGGAAAAGTATCCATTACAGCTGTTGTAATCGGAAAACCCTTCTGCTGCATGTTACCAACTTGCTCTGGCAGAGGGGCATCCAAGTTCCTTTGATGGACAGTATTCCCAAAAATTTGATGAGGCAGATGCATTGAAGGGGATTCAGAACCAACACTAGAGCTATTATCCTGGGAAACACTAGAAGGTAAAATGATATTAGAAGCACTTTCTTGCAAATTTGGAGTGGGAACCATCTGAGAACCAGTCCGAAACAATTCATGAGATTGCTGAAACTGAGCATGATCCCTAGAAGCATTTCCAGAAGCCAGACCCGAAGTTTGCAATTGCACAAACGGTGACTCGCCAAGCCTTTGGTAGGGATGATGCTCTAAGAGCACGTGTGATAGCAATTGTTGCTGCTGGCGCACGAGCTGTTCCTGTTCCTCCTGTTTTTGTTGCTGCTTAAGCAACAACAGTTTGTCCAAAAGCGACAGTTGTTGTGATGCAACTGGGGCCTGGGAGTGCGGCTGCAACAAATACTGCTGTTGCAACAGACTTAACATTTGTGGCTCTTGAGAGAGACCGGAAGAGATTAGCTTTTCTGGGGTAAACATGCTGGAAGAATTATTAACAGATTGAGCTAATAAATTAGTCAACAATGAATTCTGAGACTGTAGACTTTGCTGTTGTATTCCCAATGCAGCTTGGGGAGGAAAATTCTGACCAGGTTGCGTGTCCAACTTATCCTGAAGTTGGTCCAAACCCCCCTGAATTGGATAATTCAACCAACCACCAGTTTCATTTTTGACATTATTTGTTGATCTGTCTGGAAAGCCTTGAAGGATAGACATTAGGTCCACATTCTGAGAATTATGCTGTGCACGAGCATTCTCTGAAATTGACGAGTTCAGATTTGAGCGTGCCAGCAAGGAGTCTTTTACAACATCTGTCTTTGCCGAATGGGAAGCTACATCTTGTCCAGGCCAATATGAATTAGGATTAGTCAGAGACCTCTGCCTCTCCAGTGTCATCTTTTTGGCCAACAGATATGGATCATCCCCACTACCTGCTCCTACAGGATGTAATGCACTCGAATTAATCCCCATGTATCCCTGCATACCTGTACAGCAATATAAAAGTTCACATAAGAATAAGATTGGCATAAAACACTCCTTGAAATTGAGAAGCCAAAAAGTGGTGTTTCTTTACATAAAAAGACTCAGACCTTCTGAGGGAGAAAACATCTCAACTGAGGCACTACTCGTACTGCCAGACATCAGTGACTCCAAAAACCTGTTCTCAGCCTCCGGTATCGGACCAGGTATATATCTTGGCTCATTCCTCATCATATCAGCCTCGCTTGAAGCTGAGTGAAGCTTTCCAAGGCTGTTGTAGTTCAACCTACCAGATGCACCTTGAGCTTCATTAGGCTTAGATGTACTAAATCCAGGAGGTGGTCGAGCTTTGGCGCGCAAGTGGGGCATCACATCCCCAAGTAGATAGAATGGAGAGTCAGCCGGTGCACTGACCAGGCGAACTTGCAACTCTATGCCAAAATAACCAGCCTCAAACCATCCAATTATATCGCTCCCAGCAAAAGGACCTTGAATTTCACCTTGTGGGTCCTTATAGTAAAGAACTAGGTCCTCCGGAGATGGCTGAGAATTCTTGCATGATTCGAGCTCCCTGTCAAACACTGAAGATGGTTGACTTCTCATGATAGAGTCATCACCTATCTGCCATTTGGATCCTTCTCTTTTGGCAATTGTTGAATCTGCCAAATTGTTCTCCCACGCACTGGTCAAATCCTTCTGCACATCTATAGATGTATCTCTCCAATTATGAATAGTTGACTTGGAATGCTCTGAGAAAGATGAAGATCTCCAAGCACCCACATGAAGCATTGAAGAATTTCCTGGCATGCTTGATTCTCTACTTGAAGTCACGTCCTCGTTCTTCCCATAAGAAGCGTTGTCTTCTTTCAAAGCTGAAACAGAAAGGAATAAGTTAATTTTCTTAGATTTGTATCTATTGTATAAAAGCTAAATGAAGTGGAATATGTTTTATAATTTTAATTCATGAATAGCACACAAGAGTTGCTGCACCAAATTTATTTGAAACATTGAAGTTTTTGTTGATTTGCATGCAGGAGATGTCTTAAAAGGCAATGAGAAATTGAAACTCAAATGTAAAATCAACAAGATCCCAAAAGGACAGATATCATAATCATCAATTTTAAGAAAGCTTTGACCAGAACATCCTGGCTACCACGAGAAATTGAACGGTACAATTTGATTTATTGGAAATTTAACTGTTATTTTATCTAAGAAGTCACTTCTGTGACTTTGTTGTCCTTTTGTGTATAAAATGATTTCATCATCTCAGGATGAAGCTATTCTGCACAGTAAAAAATAAATAAATAATGCAAATCATTGCTGGCATCTTCAGGATTCAACTTGCGATCAGCAAACGCCTGATAATCCTGCTCCACTTTAGCATTTGGCCAAGCATAAATATGTTTCTCGTGGGACAAGCTTTCTGAATAATTTGAATAACCACCTTCAACATTGTCCATGGTTTCACTTTTAGGATTATCAAGAGCAAGTTTCAAATCATTTCTACTGCCTGATCATAGAAATTAAAACCAATACAGATCAAAGAGTGCAAATGCTTCAATCACATAACATGAAAAATTGATTGGGGACATGTAAAATTAATAAATTCGAATACAACATACCAAGCCTGCTTCCTTTTGACTGCAAAGAATCACTTGGGGTTCGACCAACAGATCCTTCTTTAGTGATCTGTGGAGTGCCACTACTCATGATTTCTCCTTTATCAATTCCCTTCAAGATAACCTACAGACACAAGCAATCAATTGAAATTCCAAGCAGAAACCAACCGAAGTTCTTAAAACAGTAGATAATATTGTTTACCAATTCTTCAGGAGTGGGGGAGCAGAAAGCTAGAGGCTCTAAAGGTTCTTCCAGACAGAGGGAAGGTACTCTATCAATTTCATCTAAAAGCTTTGCAAAGGATCTCATATCAGTTATCCTGTACACATTAAGCAATTTTGTCTGGCTATATCTTAATGGTGCATGCTCTTCAAGGCCACTTTCAACCTTTTCTGAAAAAGATCCAACTGGTTGGGGAGGAATATAAATATTGGTGACAGAGTTCCCTCCAGAGCCAATCCTTCCCCTTCCAAGAGAAAATGTTGGAGCAAGATCATCTCCACGTCCACGACCATGCGCAAATGTAGAAACCTGTTTGTTTGGGGTCAAAGCCTGGTGCAGAGGCTCCGCTCTGCCTCGGCTGTATGAAGTGTTAGGTCTCCATGGTAGATAGTGGTCCACATCCTTCTCATCCTTTCCATGGTATGGAGGATGGGATGGCTCTTTATCAAGCAGCATGTCAGATTCCTTGTTAGAGTCCCCCCACTTCTCAAGCATAGTGTCTGTCTGTTTTCCATCGGGCCCCCAGCGAGTGCTCCATTTGCTACGTTGGTCCTGACTGCTTTCTCTATTTCCAGAATCAGCCCATCGCTCCCCTGGGGCATGACGGGCCTCTCCATAGTTTCGTCCAGATGAGTCGGTCCAGCGGTCCACCTTGCGGTTGTCATAGGGCTTTTTATCCCCCTCCCTCCATCGATCTTTGCGGACAGAGGAATTGGTGTCCCTTTCTTCATCACGCCAGCGGTCACGACGACCAGTTTCCATATCCAGGACAGATGGTCGGAAAACATCTTTCTTCTTATGGTTATCATGCAAAATGTTACCTGATCCAGGTGATTTCGCAATATCCACAGAATTGGCATGACTTGGAAGTGGAGTAAATTGGCTTTCCTGTACCAAAAATAATATATGACTGCAAATGTTGATACAAGCTATGAGAAGGTCTTTTTAAATATCCTTGGACCAATAAAGCCAATTGTTTCATATTCTATTGCAATGAGAGCAACAGCAAGACCAATATCAACATTAATAAGAAAATAAATAATGACGAACCCCAGTAACTACTCCAGTCTTATTCTCCCCATGCTTTGGTAGACGCCACTGTGGCAAAAGTGGAATGGTATTGTTGGATCCTTGCATATCTACAGATATCAAAGATAAAATGCCAATTAAATATTACTCCAGAAGAACTTAGGAGGAAAGTGAGGTTACAATATTTTATCGTTTCGATGAGAAATGACGCTGTAACAATTGTGGCCTTTTCCAAACCAATATTATAGACACAAACACTGATGTGGCGGGATGTTTTATTAATTTTTCTTCCAATATTTCTAGATGTAGTTGTAAAAAATTGAAGATATTTTATTTCCCCTCCTCAAACCATTCCACAATTAATAATTAGGAGCGCAAGGCGTCATCCACAGAGTAAATTAGTAAACATATATAGCCCTAGCTGCATTCTTTCACCTCGTATGCATGAAAAGCTATGTGCTAAAAAATGTATTAAATGTTAAATAGATACAGTATTCTTTGTGATGCAAACAAATATTATGTTATCACTGACTGACTTAGCTAAAAATATCTTGACCGATACACATTACTTACAGTTTTGTTTATTCCAAAACTACACTTTAAAGCAGCATATCACAGAGATCAGATTACTTTTGGTCATAATTTGTTGTACACATCCAGAGAAAATGGAAAAGAAACATCCTCCAACCAGTGTTTCGTGTAATGTCCCAATACAAAACTTCAACGCAAAATGATAATCGATGCATCCCATGCAAAGAATAGAAACTAAATGAAAAAACTACTGTAGCAAGCACATACCCCAAGCACAAGGTTCATTATTACAATGGAGTAGAAACATTTTCTCACTTTGGTCATTAACTCTGGCAGCAGTAATCAACATCAACAACGTTAAAATTTTAAATTTTTTTAAAAAAATCTTCTTTTCCATGTAATTGCAGTTGTAGAAAATTCGGCAACTTAACACTGATATCAAGTTTTGTTGAAGAAAACAAGAAACTCCATACTAAAATAATTGCATTCAGTCGCCACATGCAGGCTGCCTGTCACCTAACAGAAATCATTACTGCAATCAATAATACATAGGCAAAAGACAACAAAAAATTTAAATTATGAATCTGTAAAAAAAAAAATAGCACACCACATGACAAGAAAAACTCTGAAGAATGCCCTAAAAATTACTACACTTAACTAATAAATCAAATTAAAAACAGATTTTATCAACAGGAATTGAAACCCTAAACCCACAGTAACGCTACCCATGGAAGAATACAAGCACCTTCATTCCATGGTTTTATAGAAAAGAAAACTCAAAAACACACATCGTCTAAAATTCAAATAGGAAAATCGAACAAATTAAAAACCGGTTATTTTAATTAATTCAGAGCGTATAAAGGGAGAATGACCTTTGGAGATCTGGTTAGGGCGGGAATCGAACTCAGTGCTGTCAGCCATTAGCGAGCAAAAGTGTGAGTTTGAGAGAGAGAGAGAGACAGACGAATAAATCCTTCTGATTTGAGTGCTTGGAGGTGCAGATGAAGTGAGGGGTGTTTTTAAAACTGGTCTGGTCGGTCAAAGTACTTTTAACTTTTTCTATTAATAAAAAATTTATATTACCCTTAATAAAAATAATATTTATATATTGAAGAAAATATCTTCTTTTTTTAAGGTAAATTTACAAATTAATTTTATCTTGTATTTCTTCTATTTTGCATTTTAATATATAGATTCATTCTATGATCTAATAAATTAGAATAATTTGTAACTTCCTGTCTATATTTTTCTTCAAATCTATTATATTTTTCAGATAATATATTTATATTTTTTTAGTTGAGAAGTAATATTGTTTGTTTTTTCGAACAATTTTTTCAATAAATTATCTAATCTTTCAATTCTATATCCAGCATCAATCTATTATGATAAATAATCTCTGTAATTCTCTATCTAAGCTTTGAATAAGAATAACTAAAACTTCATAAATAGTAGGAGTGCAATTATTAATGCAAGTATTTAGACATAAATAAGAAAGATCTTACAGTATTAAAGTATGAGGTAAATGCATAGTAATATCAATGAGATTTTCATTGAACTTGCATCCATATGTTAGTATA
>CAIGRN010058371.1:0-12810 GCA_903798345.1 Fraxinus anomala
CCCCCCCCCTCGGTCGGCAGTAGCACAACCACGTACTCCGACAAACAATCAATTCAAACCACCACTTTGGACCGAAAAATCGATGTAAAATAGCTACGGTTTTCGCCCCCAACACTAACAGAAATTGCCACTTCCAACGACACCCATGGCCGTCAACCACCACCGTCCACCTCATCTTGTCTAGGTGATCATTTTGATGGATCAACACCATCAAAATAGCCCCAAAAAACTGATGCAATTCATGTGAAAATGCGCATAGTTCAGACCCATTACGAGGCAGCCGCACCTATATCAATTGACGGGCCCCATTCTATTTTTTCCATCCAATGTTCAACACCATTATATGACCCGAGTTTGCAATCAATTGAACCATTCCATCCCTCAATTGATCCAATTTTGCAGTCAAAATCAACTCCAAAATCGACAGGCCTTCAAGCTGCTAATTCTCTACTCTCTGTTGGGACCCACGCCACAGCAACCCCTCCATTGTATTCAGAATCATCAAAAACCCATGCGGTAGACCCACATTGCTATTTAATTTCTTTCTTATGAAAATTGGCAATGTTGGCATTGGGTGGGCAGTGGATGCTGCCGACTGTGATGGTGGCGGCTGGGTAGAGTGGTTTTGATTTTGGGGTAGAAGGAGATGGGATGGGTTGTGGTTTTATTTTGATTTTGATTTAATAGGGAAATGTGGTTTGTCCAAAATGGGCCTGCCTTCTTTGGAAAAATAATGAATTTTTTTTTTTTTTTAAATTTTGGGAGTCAGTTGACGAAAATCTTCATTTTGGACTTGAGCTGCAAATGTTTTGAAGGTTTGGTACTCACAATGGCACAAATAAAAGATTTGGACAAAATTTACTATTAAATGAAAATTTTGGTACTGTGACTACAATTTTTCCTTAATTTATATATAAACTTTGGACCACCAACCTATATATTTGACTACTTTCACCTTTTATCCTTTTGAGGTAATAATATAACTCTATTCATTAAATAAACTACCACACTGGGGCCCATTGTGTAAAATTGTGAAAATTAAATTAATATCATTGTAAAAAAAAAAAATTAACAAATTGGTAATTAATCTTTACTTACTATTGTAATTGTATCATCACATTCTTATCATCAACATTCCATTAATATAGCACATATTGTCATTGATGACATTTTTAGTCCAAAAGTTCTTATAAGAAAGCGTAAAAATAGTTATTTATCCATTGTATTTTTTAATTAAAAAAAATGAATATAAAGTGCGACTAAATTATTTAGCGTTTATTTTAAAGAACTCTAATAGAACTTTTGGGGGTAATACGTACAAGTTAATATACAATTAAACAAGTTAAAGTCATAAATATAACAAGAAATATAGATTATGGACCTTGAATATAATTTAAAACGTGGTACATTTATAAAATTTTATAGTGTTAATATAATAACCCTTTAAAATTTTGGACTTATTTTGACTATTACTCAAAGGCTATATTTGATTTTAAATATTATAGAAAGAGTGGATATATTGGCATCATACTTACTTTTTTCACCACCTTTTAATTATATTAAATGTCTCTAACTTTCACTCATTGTGCACTCATGTCCTAATTTTCTTCTTTTTTTTTTTTTTCCTTTTTTTTTTTTTGTCATTCTTGCCTTTAACCTTCCATTAGTTAGTGCATTTTGTCTCTGCCTACGCATCCAAAAAAAAATCGTCAATCATTGCGTAAAAAGGTTTATTTGTCCCTTATATTCTTAAATAATAATAATAATAATAATAATTACAAAAGAGTGACACAATATTTGACCTTCATTTCAAAGCAAGATAACAAAATATTTGTACAGGAACCATCATCATGGACTAAATGCGTTTAAATAGTTCATTTTGATTCTTGAAAAAAAAAACACGAATTTAATTTTTCTCTCTCTTTCCCCCTTTTGAACTATCTACTATGTTATTTAAACAATGTCTTGTCCGTGAGATGTGTGACATTTTTTAATAGACAAACTCTATCGATGAAGATTGAAGACTATTACGCTATAAACATTGAAAATTGGGGAGTCAAATGTCCCAAAAGTATTAAAAGAATTGATCGAACCGAACCCAATTTTTCAACAATATGTTACAAAAAAACCAATGTAATTGCAAGTTGAAACCTTGAAAATGTAGGTTTATGGGATTGCACATAGGGTGTAGACAGAGAATTTATTGGCCATAAACACCAACGTTAATGATCTGATGCAATTGAATGACATTACATATTGAATTTACTGTACTATTTTCATGGAGAAAGGAAGGTTAGTGGGCAGAAGCTCTATCAAATATAGCCCATAAAAAGATAGTCATAATTAATGAGATTAATGGAGTTTCTGATCAAAATAAATAAGCCCTCATCATGCATGCCTCCAACTTTGAATATATTACTGGTATTTGGCTAGAATTCATGGGGTTCAATGTGCTTACAAGTTCACAACATAAGCGTTTTGACCAACATTATCAGACTTGACTTCTTCTAATGTAATTGTTACAATTCACTTCTTTTGAATCCACTTCCACGATTGCCATTTTTTCAAATAACTTTTGATAGGTTGTTCCTTTCACAATTAGGTCCCGTAAAAGGGATTCTAGTTTTGACAACATTGTACCTGAACTTGGTATAATCATCTCTAAATGTAGCGAGAGGTAGCTTATGAACTCGAAAGCATGCATTTTCTCGTATTATTACTACTTTATTACGAGATGGTCAAACATACGAGTGTGATCCATTTGACATATATTAATGAAGAGAAGTCTGCGGTTTAGAACTTCCTTATATTGATTAGATCACCTGTCTTTTTTCAGCCTCTCTTGACTAACGTGTATTATGCATTACATATCACATTCTTGATTAACAATTCCATATGATTACTCTAAAAAAACACACTCCTAACAATCTTTGACTAGGTGGGATTGTTCAAACTCCAATTTCTAGACGGCCAAATATACGTTCTTATTGCTTTTACCACACAGTTGACATAGAACGTTATATTATTTGGCCAAAAGATATTTTATTTATTTTCGCCCCCTATTTTATTTGACATAGATTTGTTTGGTTTTGTGAGTTTTGATGGTCTCGATCTGGAGAAATTTGGTCGCGATCTAGTGCTGAAAAATTTGAAGTGAGTTTTGTTGGTTGCTTGCAGTTGGTGGTAGGCATGTAGTGGTGGTGGTGGTGCAGGTTGTAATGGTCACGATCTTGGTTGTGCAGTTTTTAAACGGCGATAGTGGTGTTGATTTTGGGCGGCAATGGTTTTGGGCGTGAGAGTCGCTACTGGTGGTGGAAAATGTGTGGAAAATCTAAAATTTTGGGTGTTGAAGTTTTTGGGGTAGTTAGTGGTGGTGTGCAGATGGTCTCGATGCGTTGCAGTTGTGGTGGTGCTAGTGGTGGCGATACTAGTGAAGTGGTGGTGGTGGTTGTGGTGGTGATGTTCGTGTCGATAACTAATTATTTTGGATTTGATTTTTTAATAGTTTTTGGGTAGTGTTCCTTGTGATATTGACTTTGGTGGTGGTGGTCGGCGGTGATGGTCACAACGGTGATGGCGGTGATGCGATAGTTGTGGGTGGGATAGCGTGAAATGGGGGGGTATTTGTGACCAATTATTTGGTTGATCGTATCAGTAATTTAGTTATTTTGTGACCAATAAATAATATGTGACTAATTATTTGAGATTGTAACTAATAAATTGGATATTTTGTAACAGATAAATAATATGTGACCGATAACTTGTAATTCGTGATTTATAAAATTTGTGATTTGTGATCGATAAATAAATTTTGACTTTTAAATTTTATAATTTGTGACCGATGAATAAATTTTGACCAATAAAAAATATGTGACCAATGAAATAGATAAATTGTGACCATTAAATAACGTGTGACCTAAAAATTTATATGATTAGATACTTTGTGATTGAAAATTAATTTGTGATAACTTAATTAGATATTTTGTGACTATAAAATAAGTCGTGATTTGTGGTTAATGAATAATATGTGATTTATTAATTTGGAAAATTTGTGATCGATTAATAAATTGTGACTTATAACACTTTTGATTTGTGATCGTGACATAATTTATGACCTATAAAAAAATTTATTATGATCAAAAAATAATTTGTGATCATTTAATTTATAATTTGTGACCAATAGTATAGAATTGTGATATAAATATATTTAATTAATTATATCATATATAAAATATAATTAATATTTGATTTTTGATATTTCAAACTTTGTTTCTTAATTTTGAAATGAACCATACCTAATCTTTTACATATGAATTTTTCCCTTTGAAATATACTGAATAGTTTTAAAATTCTGGAAATTGTACTTCAAAAATACCAAAAGAAGCTATGTCAATTTACAATATTTTGTTTTTCAACCTTTCAAAATTATAATTAGTGTTTTGTTAAAAAAAAAAAAAACTTTCAGACAGGCCCCTACGTGCCCCATAACTCAAAACTCACATGAATTGATGGCTTAGCTAGCACGTTATTTTCTAAAATTTAGTTGAAATTTGTATATCAAGTCACGATCAAGTCAGTTTTGACAACAAAAAAACGTTGTTGGTAAGAACGCATTAATTTTTATAATCCAATGTTGACAAGCAAGGTTAACCTGACTAGGTTGATTTCAAATTACGTGTTAATGTGATTGACAAGTTAAAAACATGACGTAAAATTTTAAAAGGAGCGGGCAAATGAAATTTGTCCATGGTCTTGTCTATTTTCATCAAATTAGAAGTGTAATAGACAATTTTGTTAATGAAAAAGTAAATTTGAAAATTATGTATACATAAATAAATAAGTTAAAAGTAAAATTAAGTTACTTTAAGGACACAACCAATAAATGTAGGACGGCATGGTCACTAACTATAATCTACATAAATAACTAACTTAAAAGTAAAATTAAGTTACTTTAAGGACACAACCAATAAATGTAGGACGGCATGGTCACTAACTATAATCTTGAAAATTCTTTTCTACCCATAAGTTTATTCAATGTTTTATGGATGCTTTAGTAAAAAGTGTAGTCTCCCACCTAAGCTTTTGTGTATTTTAATGACAAACATCATAGGATATTTACGTTGGGCCCCACTTAATTAATTTTGATATATACACAAATACAAATGCGTATGTATTTTGCAATTTGCATGACCCAAATTACACGCAACACTAATGCATGACAATGGACCTTCATATAACTTAATTAGAGATGGCAACTGATGATTAAATGAAATTTAAAACTAAAGAAAAAGGAGAGAAATACTAATAATCATACTTAGGGTTTATATGGTCGGGATTTTGAAAAGTCAATTTTTTTTCTCAAATTAAGAAATTAATTTTGAACATATTTGAATAATTTAATTAAAATGGTATACTTGATTAGAAAAGTTTTTAGAAGTTGGCATAAAATAACTTCCTTAGAAATCTTTTTTGTTGTTGTAAGAAGTAGAAGCAAAATTAGAATTCATACCGAATGGCCTTTAAATAGCAATTTCCTACTTAAATAAACTTATTAAACATTTTTGAAACTAAACATTTGAAATTCAACTGGTATAGTTACACTATAAATCATAATAAATGATATATTGAAAACATTTAATTGCATTGGGCCAATTGAAAACTAAATTTAAGATGCTAACATCACAAACTATAAAGCAATCTACACATGAAGCGTTTTAAATAACAATAAACTATCTAGGCTTTCAAAATTCAAATGAACATTTATGGAAAAATTCACTATTAGTCCCCAACCTATAGCCCAAGCTTCAAGTTGGCCCCGACCTTTAAATATAGTTTCACAAGTTCTTAAAAACATTGACTTTCTAAAATTTTGTTAAACTCTCACATAACCCATCAGAGTTTCGTCTTGGCAAATTTATCCTAGAGATAGTAACAATGCTGGTTAAGAATGACATCGAAACGAGTATGGGACGAATCGACCATTTCCACCCGTGTTCCTTTGAATATTTTTGTCACCTTATCCTAATATCATACCCGACTAAAGGGGGACATGACAGTTTTGGGGTGGGATCGAGGTGGGATGGGGGGAGGGGGGGGGGGGCATGGGGCTTATCATCCCATTTATTATTTATTTATTTTATTTTTCGATGCCTTAATTAGTAAATATTATTTTTTTCTACTTTGTTAAAAACAACTTATGTTCTCTTTAAAAATTACGATTATTTTTATTTTATAATAAACTTAAATTTGAAATTAATTTTAAACGGGCGATTAGTAGTGCGGGGACTATGTTTTTCATACCCGCCCCGTTTACCTGATTACGCGGATAATTTCTACCTCATTTGGAGCAGACTTCACGGGTATCGGGCTGAACGAGTTTTTTTAACATCCCTAAGGTGAGTGGAGTTAGGACAGCCGTTCAAGTTTCCCACCATGGAGATTTTCGGAAGGCGCCCATTTGATTGTGCGACTATATTGAAAGATCAAAGATCGACTTGTAAATTGAACAATGTGTTAGGGGACCAATGATACAATATTCTATAACATCTATAATCAAGAAACCCTATTGGAATTTAATAATGGTTTGGTTGCAATATTTACTACAATTTTCCCATTTATGCTACCATTCCTTCTTCAATACAATTCAATTGATTTCAATTCTCTCTACCTCTCACCATAATTTAATTAAGCTTTAAAGCAATCCCATCCTCCTCTTATATATAATGGCCTTAGAAGTCCAAAATCAACAACCTCAGCCTCTTCAACTAGTTTATGCTAGTGGTATTGCTGCAGCTAAAACAGGTGCAGGTCATCACCGCCGCATAGCCATCGCTCTCCACTACCACCCTCCACCTAAAGAATTACAAGAGCCTTCTCATCTCAAGGTGTGTATGATCAGGCAGGCTTATTTAATAATTCTTTAAGGCTTTTAGTTTGATGTTATATATATATTTTTTAATTTAGACAGGTGAAGAAAAGAAATTCTTGGAAGCAAAAGCCATGAGTCGAAGGAACGGACCAAAACTTGACCTCAAGTTGAATTTGTCACCACCAAGGGTGCATCGGGCACGAGTCGAATCTCCAGGTCGATCATCGACATCTCCACCGAGTTCCTGCTTGTCGTCTGAGCTGATCAATCCGGACGAGTCCCTCTTTTACTCGAACAGCCCAGAGGCTACATCCATGGTGCTGGTAGGGTGTCCTCGTTGTCTCATGTATGTCATGCTAGCAGAAGAGGACCCCAAATGCCCCAAATGCAAAAGCACTGTTTTGCTTGATATTATCCATCAGAACAACACCACCTCCTCCAAGAAAACAAAGAAGGGTTAGCCATAGGCAGCCTTCAGATTTCAGCCAGTCCTCCTACCCACCCCCACCCCTCCCTTCTTTTTGTATTGCAAGTAGCATTATTGGGGCTCCATTTCCAGTATTATTAATGAGAATGGAAGAGTGGAGCTTGAATAGTGCTATCTTCATTTTCTTTTATGCTGTCTCTCTCAATTTCTGAACATAGGATGTGACATCCATCTTTAGCAGAAAACTAAGTACATGGACAGACTACAACTGCCCAAATTTTCTTATCAGTAACATTTTCAGTGTCTTTTTGGATTAAATGCCACAACACCAAATCTACAGCCACTTAGCTAAACTCTGCATGATGTTACAAGTAAGAAATGGAATATAGGGGTTTTTTTTTTTGGCTGCTTTTTGGACCCACAAAGTGGCAATGACCTCAAACAAACTAGATATAGCTACTACAATGTTTTTTCTTTGGAAATTGATTGTCACTGAATAAGAGACGATCTCTCTTTCACATAAATGGCTGAAAATTTACGTTCTAGTGGTAAAATCTCAACAATTCCGGAGGTCATTTAACATGAAGAGCCTTTAAAATATGCCTTGATATCATCAATAAAAAAGAATCTCGTAGAGAAATTTAGGGCGGAGGGTCTCTAATTCTCCTTCTACTTATTGAGAATGTTATCTTAAATTAACTTCCTTTAAAAACTTTTCAACCTAAACAAAATACTATCAAAAAATTATTCAAACACGTTTAGAATCAGTTTCTTATAGCCTCAAAAGTAGATGTTTACTTTTTAGAAACTCCGCCAAACGGACCCTTAATATACTATAACCAAAATATATAATAAATAAATGTTGCCACAAGATGTACATGAATGTGAAGTTGTCGACTTATTATTAGGGGCAAGATGTTAGTTATGAATCAAGAAAGGGTAATTAGGTAAATGTACCAGGAAGTCGATTAAATTTAGGGTAGTTCGAAGCATTAATAAAAGAGGAGGACTGTATTAGATTGAGAGACCATTAAAACCAAATAAATGCAATAGTAATTGAGACAGTTGAGAATAATGAGGGTACTACGTCGTATGATAAATACAAATTTAATTAATTCACTTGCCATTTCCTTGTTGTTTTTTCGATGTTGGTCGTGATATTCGATAATCAACTTTAAAAACTTACGATCTTATGTAACTTTCTGATTTTAAAATTTTAATTCTTAGTTAAGTTTCGTCCCCGCTAGTTACATTCCTAGCTCCCGTTATCAAATGCAATATTATCGAACTGGATTTGATACAATGAGAACCCCCTTTGCTTTCTTTTAGCAAATTCTAATTAAACTTACATATCTATGGGAGTTAACCGAGCAGGGGGAGAAGTATTGAGAATTAGAAACCTTAATTTTACAATCAAGAGCAATAAAATCATTAAAGTTCACCTCAATTTGAGACTATATTCTCTTTTGTCGGTGCAGTAATTCATTATGATTATGATGAAAAAATAAATTACAAGGGAAAATTGCACATTATATCTTCTCTAACGTATTTCTCTTTTTTTCTGATGATAATACAAAATCCTAATGAAAGCTTTCTATTCATAAGGCAAATTATGACAAAATCGAAATTACCGTGTGAAATTCCCAAACTATTTTTAATGAAAATTTCTTTCCACGTACTGACTTTGCACAACGATAATAATTAGGCTCCACAACTTAACAAGAAGAATCTCCACGTCTCACTAATGATTGCTTTAGGTGGATTGCTCGTTGCTTGTGTTATGCCTCATTAGAACAACATCAATATCTAGGGCAGCCTTCTTCTAGACCTAGAAGCAAGCTTCTCCAGCCCTAATTAGGGATCAATAACCTGCTCGTCGACCATTTGAACCCAACTGATCTTCCCGTTATTTCGCTGAGTGTCCTCTGTGCTGTTGTTCCTCATAAAGACCACCCCTGGAAAATTTATTCAGGGCTCTGGCCTGAATTTTAATCAAATAAATTCTATAAGCCAATGCACTTAGCTGACAAAGGAACATATAGTTGCTGGGACTATGTTTCAATTGAGAATTGATAGTGTAATTTACCATTAATTTTATTCAATTGAATTATGACCAGATTATTCAGAAATAAAATGTAAATATTTGGCAAACAAAATGGGAAGTACGGAGGGAAACCAAATTAGTCGTCTTCATAATTCTTGATCCCATCCTAGTCGATCCTACCCTTTGACCCCACAACCCCTACTCGACTTCATTAGATTTTGCTCTTCGAAAAAGCCTTCGCAAATCGACTACTCTCATACAAGGAGTCACACATAAGATGTACGGTCACGGAATATTCCAATATGATTCGAATTACACCTTTAGTTCACCCCCGGTAAATGATACTAATGAAAATAAGTCAGAATTTAAGAGATCGAACATTTATTTTTCTTGTTCTATATTTTGTGACATACATTTTGTGGTTAGATCAATAATGTTTGGAAAAGTGTTTTGGTCTTGAGCAATGCCGATTACTCATTAAGAGAGTGCATTTTTTGTAGTTTTCTCTATTTTTCATTTGCAAGAAATTTCTTCAAATTGTAAATTTAACTGATTCACTGTAATTTTTCTTTTATTTTCTTCAAATATTATTTAGGCACCCTCTCTTGGCAATTATTAATTTATTATTATCTACATGCCTCGTCTGACTTCTCTCCCACTTGATAAAGTCGCAATCTCGTGTTAATTTTCTTCAGATTCTCTACTCTATCTTCTCCAAATCTGTCTCTCCGATCGAAGACATCCCCACTCCAAAAAACCCAGCCCACAGAACTTGACCATGACGCTAGGCTCGGGAGGATCCAGTGTCGTTGGTCAGTGGTCTTCTCTGTCTGTAAAGAAAAATATTTTATTTTGTTTTATCTTTTGTTGTCGTTTCTTGATTTTCTTGTTCATCATCGCTATCTGGTGAACCTGATTATGGTCTCTGTAAAAAAGATATTTTAGTTTATTTATATCTTGTTCTCGTTTCTTGACTTTCTTCTTTATCATCGCTTTCGAGTGAATCTGATTATGGGTGGTTTTAGTTCAAGTTTTGTTTGAAAGATTGTTTTTTATTTCTTCAGCTGTTTATTGTTGGATACTTAGGTTGATTATCTTTTAGTGGGATTCCAGTCTTAGTTTTCTCTTGAAAAATATGTATGCTATTTTGCAATGTATTTTGGTCATTTCTTGATGAAATTGAAATCTGGTTCTGAGCTGTGGCTGTGTTTGTGATATGCATTATTAATTACTATGAATTTTTATGCTTTTGCCACTTCTTGAAAATACAAGTATTGGAGTTTAAGAACATATTTTGATCATTAACTTGTACTGGTTTAATGGTGAAGAGATTTTTGCTTGTTGCCAATATCCCAAGGCTGTAATATTTCAACTAGTTACTATTCATTTAGGTGCTATTTGTTTAGTTGATGTAGACTTAAATGAGTTGAATTGAGTGTGCTATAGAGTGGACCTTGTATTGAGGGGAGTAAGCTGTATGGTTGCTGCATTTTTGGTTTTTAAAAGCAATCAAAAGTTCAGCCGGGGGAAGCATCATCGCCATTTCTTATTCTCCTATAGTATTAAGAAATAATATTTACGAAAGGTCTCTTTCTGCATCAATACAAGGCGACGTAAAGATTTGATAAGATTACAGGGGGAAGAGTTGAGCATATGGTCAGTCTGTCGAAACAAGAGCTTTTCTTTGCAGTTTTCTTTTTATCCTTGCTCATAAAGAATACATTTAGAATTGACCATATGGAATAGCATACAGGATTGACTAGCACAGTCCGTTATTTTGTTTCATTTTTGTTCATTCTGTTTTATCTGTCAAGGTGCTTTTACCTATTGATGCTTCATGAGCAATCTCGTCAAGCCAAGGAATTTGTTATCTAGAAATTTGTTGATTAAATTTTGGGCAAAATATCACTATTTATATCGCATTGATTGAAGTCATCTTCCAACATCAATGTACTTGTTCCTTATTTTTGTTTGGCATCTAATAGGTAGTTATTGGCTCTCTTAAGTGAAACTCAAAATAACACACTTGCATTGAAGGGACTATTCATATTTTTTTCCCACCTTTCTAGTAGACTAGTATTATTGTTTTAAAACTTGTATAAATGGGCAATTTTAACTCTCAATTTACCTACATTCAATGAAAGATATCATGACCCACATTATGTTTATATTATGCTACCGAGTCAAAGTTTTGAAACCAGAAAAAGTTCATACTTTTTACTACCTTCTTTAAACCTGTGCTGTGCTAACCAAGACATTTAGTATGAGTCAAAGTATTTTTGCAAGATGTGATAATATTTTTCTAAGGTTGATTTTCAGACCTCTCTCTCTCTCTCTCTGATTCTTCTCTTTCTTCTGAATATTGAATTGGATCAATATGCAACATATGGATTTTTTTGTAGACTTTGATAATCTATTTCGGAATTATTTGGTTTTATGCGTAATGTATCTAAATGGCATCATTTATTGCCTCAGACTACAGAAGTTGTCGGGATATATATGGAATAAACAGACAGAAAATGAACTTCTGTGTTATTTATTCTCTGGCTTTTACTTTTTATGGGAGCTATTTCCAACTAGGGAAATAGAGTAAGGGCTAATATTTGTATTTCCCTGAGGGAATTAAGAGCGATCGTCCTTGTATATAAGTTGAGATGGACTGGTGCATATCCATATGAAATAAAAAAAATTTAGAATCTCAAATTTATTAGTTTTCTTGCAGTTCCTCGAAATTTCAGATTGCTGGAGGAACTTGAGCGTGGAGAAAAGGGAATTGGAGATGGTACAGTAAGTTATGGAATG
Organism: Fraxinus anomala; assembly: GCA_903798345.1. NCBI lineage: Eukaryota > Viridiplantae > Streptophyta > Magnoliopsida > Lamiales > Oleaceae > Fraxinus > Fraxinus anomala. The sequence continues at coordinate 12,142 of CAIGRN010058371.1, forward strand.
GATGACGCAGATGACATTTACATGCGATCCTGGACAGGGACTGTTATAGGTCCTCACAACGTCAGTATCTTCCCCTCTCTTTTAATTTGCTAAGTTGCTTAATTTGACATCCAATCGTTTGAAGAATCAATTCTATGGATAGGCCTGTAGAAATTAACTCCATGTTATTTGGAGATAAATATTTTATTTCTAATATTACCCCCTTATTTGATGCACTACACATTAGATCTTCATGATACGGTTTTTACTAGGAAAGATGTCGAAAATCATTTTTAAGTGGATAATTATAATCAATATATGATTCTGCTTCCTGTGCTCAACAAATGTGCTGTTTTCCCCTCTCCCTTTGTGCTTCATTTAACTTTGAGGCTTTAAGCCATTTTTTGGTCATATTTACTTGTAATTTATTTCAATCACGTACTTGAAATCCTAATTGGATTTAATTATAAGTTCTTTGTACTTTCTTTTCCTTCGGGAGGTTTTGGCTTTGTCCCTCTCTCTTGTTTGTAATTTTCTTTTGTTATTAATTAAACAATATATTTTGATTTCAAAAAAATGTGCCTTTTCCCCCTCTCCCTTGAATGAGGAGTAAAAATGCAGTATTGCTTCAAAGAATCTTTTTTTTTTTTTTTTTTTGTTGGTGTGGCTGGTGATGGATAGACCTGAAAA
>CAIGRN010058375.1:0-10571 GCA_903798345.1 Fraxinus anomala
TTAAGAAGGTGAATAAAGTCGTGCTTAAATAGGTTAATGTACTTGAATTGGAAAAAAAGAGCCTTATAGCCAAATTTAAGGAGTCGAATAGATGTTTGAATGAATTAACGGTTGAAAAAAGTCTTTAGAGGCTAAGGTTAAAACCCTCATGAGCAATCTTGAAAAATCTAGTACTCAACTTCTTACTTTCTCTAGTGATTCTAAGAAGCTTGACAACATCTTAGGGATGAACAAGCCCGCGGGTAATAAGGGAGGTCTATGATATAATGATAATAATCTTAATGCTGGTAGTACTTCCAAGACCATTTTTGTCCCTGCTACTAATCAGCCCAAAAATTTTCCTAACCCTAAACTCAAGAATAAGGATATCGTAGGACAGAGGCCTACAAGACAATGTAGGACCTACCAACCTAGGAATGAATATCAGCGACAACATAACTTTGATCCTAGGTTCATCTCCACGTATCACCATTGTGGTAAGGTAGGACATATAAGACCTAAGTGTCACAAGCTATTGAATAGGAACACGACAAAAAATGTAGGTGTTCAAGGACTGAAATCATCGGTACAACATAGGTTTCATCTAGCTAAGGTTCAAAATTTGAAATCTAAGATTGCTCATAAATTTATTCCTACTTGTTTCAACTGTGGAGAATTATGACATATAAAGCCCATGTTTCATCATTTTCTGAGCAGAAATAGAAATGAGAACTTAAATAGAAATAAGAATCAATATTATGTTGGTCAGATAAAGTTCCTTATTAATCAGGTAAGTAAATTGACTACGTTAATGACATAGATGACCACAAATATTCTTGTCACTAGGCAAGTTTGGGTGAAGAAGAGTGATCTGAAAAATTACGAAATAGATCACGGTGCTCTTAAAGGTAAGAGTATTTACATACCTAACTGATTAGGTGTTTGTGGTGCATGATCGTACTTTACCATTGTATGACATTGATTTATGCATTCATCACATCTGTTTGTTTATTTTCTAGGTAGAAAATCCATGCATATTTTTTTATTTTATATTTATTTGTGTATTTGACATTTTTTGTGCATGGTGCATTCATATTTCAAAAGAAAAACAAAAAAATATATATATAATGGGAAAATTGAAAAATGAAAAAAAAGGATGGAAATTTATACAGCGTGATATATAACATTCGTAAACTTGCATGTTGTGATCATGTATAAATATAATTGATGAGCTGTAGCATAGTTTCCATTACTTACTTGGGTTGATATGGAGTATTTAGTATATGTGTCTTCATGTATCATCTGCATTGCACACTATGATTTTGTTAGTGAGATTTGGGATGGCAGTGATATGTTAATAAGGTGACTTTGAACGTGAATTGACCTTATTTATTATACATAAGCTGAAATTTATCCCATGCTATAAAAAGCTCAATATCTTATGTTCTTATTCGAAGCCTATTTGATTTGAGCAATTAAGCTAGCGGGATTTCTTATAACCTGGTGCCTATGGTCAACTGACTGGAGTTAACCAACCTAAAGATCGTTACAGTGGTCATTTTAGTCGCTTAATGAAGAAGGGCATGCACTTAAGATGTGAAAAATAATAATGAGCTTACAATATTGAAAGATATGAAAATAAAATATGCTCAAAGTCAGGGAGAGAAAAGAAAATATTAATAGAAAATGAGCATTAATTTATAGGTTCTACTGTACATTATGGCTTGACTTTCATAAGTAGAGGAATATACTTATTGGTAGTGATGTTTAGTATGTCCCATCTCACAAAATTAAGGTTTGAAGTCCTACTTACAAATGATTAGTGACACTTTACACACATAAGTCACTTATACAATTTACTCTATTCTGACTTAAATTGAGTAAGTGGAGAGGTTTACTACTTGTTAATTATGCTTGTGCATGTTATCAACTGCTTTTTGGACTATCATATATTCATGTTTAAGATTGAATTTGAAATTGTTCCCTTAGTCATTTGTGACAAAAGGGAGGGAGATAATATATATAGGGGGAGCATTAAATGATTAAATGAAATTGAGTTTTGCATTGTTTTGCATTTTATGTCTAGGGGTCGTTGGGGATAGACATGGATATATTTTGCATATTGCATAAAAATATGTTGAGAGTTTGCAGTAAGGGGAAGAATGTGCATTGCATATTATATGTATAACTGTTTGAGTTTTGATATTTTGTGTTGTTAATATTTCGATTGGTGTTTTGATTGACTTTAAACTCCATTTTGAGTTAAATTAAGTAAGTGGAGGAGGTTTACTACTTGTTAATTATGCTTATGCATGTCATCAACTGCTTTTTGGACTGTCATATACTCATGTTTAAGATTGAATTTGAAATTGTCCCCTTAGTCATTTGTGACAAAAAGGGAGAGAAATAATATACACATGGGGAGTATTAAATGATTAAATGAAATTGAGTTTTGCATTGCTTTGCATTTGATGTCTGAGGGGTCGTTGGGAAGAGACATAGATACATATATTTTTGCCTATTTGTCTACTGCATAAAAATATTCATATATTTTGGCATTCATATATTTTGGTCCCTTGTCATTTTGTGACAAAAAAGGGGAGAAGATAGTGATTTAGGTTTGGAGTAGATATTTTTGCTTTAACATGATGTACAAGTTTCTATCTATTTAATGTATCTAAAACTATTGGTTTTGATTATATGATATAAATTCAGTTTTGCTAAATTAAGTTTGGTGTTTTAGTATTATCGATGTGTCTTCTTGGTATGTTGGGTTGCATTGGTACTATGTCTTGATTTAGCATGCATGATTGAAACTGAGTAATACTATATGTTTTTGTAGATTGCTTATATTCTATAAACTGCTTGAAATGCTTTACTTATACTCTTTTTCACACATTTCACACTAGTTGTTGAGTAATCTATTTCAGAATTCATTCAAGTCAGTTAGTTGTGTCATAGATTTTTTAGTCTGTAATTCATATTTGATTACTGCTTTAACTTTAGTTAGTAGTTTTATCACAGAATGTCAAATGGGGAGCTTGTGAGGTTTTTAATTATGTAATTGGTAATTTTGTAAACAAAAGGGACTTAATTGTAAATGTTGTAAAAAGTCAAGGAGTAATGTGCAATTGCATGAAAATAAGTTTTTTAGGTCTAGGGTTGGAGTATGGCAAAAGAAGGAAAATACGGCGTGGATTTTCGCTAACTGTAGCCATGGATTTGATCGAGCGTAAAAAACAGAACCTCTGTCGCTCAATTATCGCCCTACCCTTGCTCGAGCGACCACCTGTCGCTCGACTATCGCTGAGACCTAGCTCGAGCAACAATGTTGTTCGGGAAATTTTTATTTCGCGATTTAAAGGCTTTTTCCTCGGCCAATTAATTTCCTAACCTACCTATAAATACCAAAACATATCTGAACGTGATTTGAGAAGGTTGATCGTTGAGAGAGCTTCATCAGAGAAAATTCCTATATATTCATTCTTTCAACCTTCGTCCTGTGATATTGTTTTGGTGAAAAAAATATCGCTTTCATAATCCAAATACTAAACCGTTCTTTCCTCCGCATCCGTCAGAGTTGCTGAAGATCGTGGGAAGTTGATTGGAGTTCCAGTCAGTGAAGAACTGGGTGTTTTTCGTGATTCACATGAGATAGATGATTCCGCAAGGCTAGGAGTGCTGTAGGGTAGCAGATTCTAGGAGAGTTTTGAAGATTGCAGCTAAGGATTGGTGCAGGGGAGCACAGTTTCAAAGAGTGCTGTAAGAACTTCGGTTCGGAGATCAAATAGTACATATCATCATCTAGTTTGGTAGATTGTAAGTGTCTGAATCGTTTATAGTAGATTGACAGACAAAGTGCCCAAAGTTTTTCCCAGTTGGGTTTCTTCGTGATCATATTGTCTGTTGATTTACTGTTTTATTTATTGTTTATATAATTTGCTGTATTTAAACATAAGATTAATCTAACATGATTGTTTAACCATCTAGAGAATAATTTGTTATAATATTTTAATTCCACATTTAGGGTCGAACTACGTAAATTTCACCATGTTTCAAATATTTTGTGCAAAAAACACCATTGTCATCTAAATGTTTGAAATAGGGGTGGGGGTGGAGAGAACCTTTTTTTTTTTTTAGGAAGAAGGTAAAGTGGGATGGGTGTTTTCGCACAAAACATTTGAAATATGAGGGATTTCTGTAATTTTCAATAGGTATATGATATTTCACAAATGAAAACGTTTACAGGTAGTATTCTACTATTAATCCAAATAATAACTATACTTTACTAATAAGAAAAAAAATTCCCTTAAAAATAATTTGTATGTAGAAATTGATACTAATAAGTTAAAAAGGTTTTTTTTTTTTTCCTGACACAAGTGACAAACCACAACAATCTTGCAATCAACTAACGAGTACAAGATTTACCTGAAAAAATCATTGAAATATAGAGAACTAAAAAATCACGAGACTCGAGGCAAAAATAGAGATTACAATATTTTCTCAAAATATTTGCTCAAACTTTGTGGTATTATATTAAACGCAAGCTTCTTGCAGGCTTTTGGATCTCAACGAAACAAGAAATGCGTACTAGAAGAACGATGGCAAGAGGCAAAAATTTTGCTTTTAGGTTTCTTGGAGTATTTATAATTGACACTTTTGTTTTATTATCTCAGCCAATAAGAAATAGGCTTTAACTTTTTAGGGAGATGAATGGTTTACGACTGTCTAAAAAAGTAACCGAAGGGCTACAACTACACTTTTCTTTAGGTAATTTTACTTGTCTTCAGTGAGAAGGAATGTTTATGTAGAAATGATAATAATTGTTAAGTTAAAAGAATGTTGTTCTGTTAATTATACCCAAAATTTTTAATACCAATTGTTGAGAATTCAAGGATCACGTATCACTCGATATCACTAGATATGAAATCAACCACCGAATTGAGATGTTGAAGTTATATGGCAAAATATGAAATATATATGATCGCAAGCAAAAGAATAAAAGAAGACAAGAAAATATTGTAGAAGAATTAGGAGACTTCATTACACTAAAAATAATGAAGATTGAGAAATATTACAATGATCCTAAAAACTAGTAATCACTTTTTTCATACTATAAAATTACATAAAAAAGCCTAATATAGGGAACATGTGGGGGACATCTAAACCCTCATAGTAGAGTTGTTGATGAATTAGGATGCCAAAAACTCGAATCCAAAATGAAAAAAGAGAGAATAAAGTAAAAATCCCTGAACAGCGGCGCCACGCCGCGGCGCCACGGGGGGCAGAATCTCAAACAGGGGCGCCGCGGTAATGCTCGATGCTGGGCGCTAGGCATTCTGCCAAAAAAATTTCTTTTCTTTTCGATCCAAGTTGTTTTCTTCATCCCGAACTCTTCTTCAAATCTAATGCCAATTTTCAACTCCCAATGGACTTCCAAAATAGAACTTCAGCTTGAAATATGACTCTAATAGCATTTCAAATTGAATTCTTTTAGACGTGCACTTTAATTATGATTCTTCAGTTACTTCAATAAGGAATTCGGGTTACACCAAATTTTGACAATCTCAATATTGATATGAATTCCACTGCAACGACCAAAGTTCCAAAATATTTTCCACCTGGAAAAGAAAATCCTTCTGCAAGGAATGAACTCACTCTTCAACAATAACCAAAACTGATTTCTCCAACCAAACACAAAATACTACACCTCTTCCATTAAATTTAAGTACTACTTTGCAGAATTGCCTCAAATTCCTAAAAAATAATGATTTTAAAATTCACCATACTAGGTTATAACACACCCCAAAGTAGAATCAAACCCAAATGCTTTTAAAGAAGGTCTCTTGCTAGATTTTACACCTTCTACTACACTGAAAGCATGCTCAACAGAATCAGGATCAACATACCTTTTTCCACTGGGTCTGTCTCTAGCAATTAAATGCAATGGCACCGTAGGTGATGATGACAAAGTGACATTATTCATATCTCCTGGGCTTCACTGAGCTATATTTTTCAAATCCGACCATTTACAAGCTTCTAAAGGTATTGTACCAAACTAAATGTCTACCACGGTATTGAACTTGTGCTGATTGACTCTTCTATATTTTGTATGACCCTGCAAGATGTATAATTGAGACATTTTCTGTCCCTCCAATACAATTTGGGAACCCTTACAAACCTTCAAAACTCCATCTCCACCAAAGAACTCATAACCCTTTGAATCAATAATAGACAACGAGATGAGATTCTTCTTCAAATTCGGAACATGTCAAACCTGGCCAAGTGTTCTAATTGTCCTATTCAATCGATTCAATATGACCATACAAATTCCAACAACCCGACAAAGTTCGTTGTTTCCCATAACCATGGCACTTTTGGAAACAGTTTCATATGTAGTAAACAAATCCTTATTATGACACATATGAAACACACACGCTAGATCTAGAATCCAATACTCCTCTGATTTAGACTCGATATCAGAAATAGCCAAGAGATCTCCCTCACTTACAATGTTCTCTGCGAGATCTGTTTCACCTGAAATCTTTGATTGCTTTCCATATCGACTTGCAGTCAACCTTTCTTTATTCTGTAATTTGTAGCAATCCTTTTTTATATGCCCCCTCTTCTTGCAAAACTTAGAAATCTAATTACTGAACTTAGATTTCGATCTGCCCCTTCTAGATCCACCATGAGCAATCAGACCTTCTCCATCTCTGACCTCAGAAATCAGATGCTTCATCTTCTTTTTAAAAATAGAGCTTCATACACCTCCTCAGTGGTGAGAGTATTATGACTATACAAGATCAGGTCCCTAAATAAAAAAAACGAAGTAGGCAATTAACACAATAGGATTAAGGCCAAATCTTTTTCATCATACTTTATTTCGAAAGTTTTCAAATCAACGATGATCTCTTTAAATAAAGTCAGGTAATCTTCCAATAATCCTCATTCTACCATTCGATGAGAGTATAAACGCTGCTTGAGATACAACTTGCTTTTCAGACTTTTAGTCATTCACAATTGTTCCAACTTCAACCATAAAGTAGCTGTTAAACCCTATTTCAAAATATCCTGAAGAATGGTATTCGATAGATGAAGAAGAATGTAAGAAACTGCCTTCTTATCATTCTGTAATTTTTCCTTCGCGGTCAAAGTTGTGGCAGCTTGGTAATTCCCAACAATTCATCATTTAAATCTTGTTATGCGAGTATTGCAAACATCTTAACCTTCCACAGCAAAAATCTAGTACTCCGATTCAAAAGCGGAATGTCATACTACATGGAAGTCATCACAAACAAAAACCTCAAACAAATCAAACTTTGCAATCGTGGAACTGCTGAACCTAGTCTCTGATACCAGTTGTTGTGTTAATCATACCTAAAATATCGTATACCAATTATTAGGAATTCAAGGATCACGTATCGCTTGATACTACTTAATATGAAACCAACCACCAAATTGAGATGTTGGAGTTATATGGCAATATATGAAGTATATGATGGCAAGCAAAAGAATAAAGGAAGACAAGAAAATATGGTAAATGAATTATGATATTTTATTGCACCAAAAATAATGAAGATGGAGAAATTACAATGATCCTAAAAGTTAGTAATCACTTTTCTCACACTATGAAATTGTATAAAAGAACATAATATTTATAGGGAACATGTATGGGACGTTCAAACCCTTCTACTAGGGTTGTTGATAAAATAGAATGCCAAAAAATCGAGTCCGAAACGAAAAATGAGAGAATAACGCGAAAATTTCGGAATAGACACAAGTGGCGCAACGTCTAGGCGTCCCAAGGCTTGGGGCAGAATCCCAAACAGGGGTGTCGCACCCTTTTGCCAAAAAAAAAAAAAAAATTCTTTCTTTTTATTTCAAATTATTTTTTTTTTATCTCGAACTCTTCTTCAAATTCAATACCAATTTTCAATTCCCAATGAACTTCCAAAATAGAACTTCAACTTGACATATAATTCCAATAACATTCCAAATTAAATTCTTTTTGGCTTGCACTTCAATTAGAATTTTTCAATTACTTTAATAAAAAATTCGTGTCGCACCCAAATTCTAACAAATGCATTAATAATATAAATTAAAATAGTGCTTTTGTGCAAGTGGTAAAGGTGAAGAAAGATAAAATTATAATATTTGAAATCTGAAGTAGAATAATATTTACATCAAAAGGATAAGGAATATTTAAGAAGAAGAGAAATAAAAAAGAAAATTAAATAAATTATGTGGTCATAAATTATCTCAAGTTTAATTAGCTGCAATTTTATTTATGGCTAAATATATTATATTTCTGTAGTATGAAAGGTTAATACTCTCTACAAATTGTCATATTTATGTTTCAAATTTTTTTCTTTGCATTCTTATTCTCAAATTAACAAAAATTGTTCATGATTGTAGTTTCTCTCCAAATATTTTTTTTATTAACATAGAGTAAAATAAATTTATTTGCCCATTGTACTTTCGAATAAGCAAAACAAATAATAATGTCAAAATATGATTAAATATTTGACCCTCATTTTAAAGTACGTTAATAATATTTTTGGACGAAAATCATGACTTAGAACAAGATTTTTATTATCAATGAAATATTAAAAGAAGAATGTAAATTAAAGGTATAATTGTGATAATGAATAAAGTTCAATGGTGAATGTTGGAATTTTTCCCAATTTTATAAGGCCAACTATCACATTCAATTATTAAAGTTCTCCCTGACTTATGAGAGAAGGATAAAAAATAAATGTACATCGCCAAGACATGTTCGTGTTGCAAGTGCATAGGCCATTCTATTTTTATTTAAAAAAAAAAAAAAAAAAAAACGATACGAACCATGACCATATCGTTGTAACAAATCAAAAATGTCTAACAGTAAAGCCTGATATGGAATTCTAATTCTAAATCCCTAATTTCTAGCGTAAACTTTGATTGTATTCTATATTAAGGTAATGTTCAATTTTTGTATACTAGCTTTTTGGAATTGATCGACTTACTAGATCTAAATCAAGCAGATCGTTTTTCTCCTATAAATTCATTTTATTCTTATTTTAATTAATATCCAACGAAAGGGGTTTCTTTTCCATTCTTACTTGGGTCTCTTCTTCACGGTGTCAGTAGATATAGTAAAAAAATCAGACAAACCCGATAATCGCGGGCCCTATCCCAAACGGGACAGGAACGGGTGCCCCGTCCTGTCTAATTTTTTATTTTTATTTTTTATAATTCAATACTTTAAATAGAAATTTTCACGAAATTTCATTAATTCTAATAGAAATGGCAACTAAAATTATCTAAAAAATATGATAAACAATAAAAGCATTAATTTACTAAATATATTTGAATAATTTAACTTTTAAAAATAAGTAAATATAAAAAAATATAATAGGTTGTGTTTGATACACCACCTTTTCCATGAAAAATGGAATTAGTTTTCCATTTTCCAAGTTTTGTAGTGTTTGTTGGCAATAATTTTCTTGGCATTTGGTTTTCCACACTGGCTTCTCATGCACCTGTTTTCTTGGATTTGCTTGAATTGTTTTTCCCACATTTTTTGTGGGAAATGGAAGTTTCAACTTTTTTTTTATGTGTGCAATGAAAACAAATTTCAAAACCAATTGTAAAAAAAAAAAAAAAAAAATTTAATGGATAATTTTTATGTAAAATAAAGTCAAACGAACACTAAACTTTGATGTAAAAATAATGTTCTAGGATTATTTATTTATTTTTTTAAACTTTTTGGCAATGGAAACAAACTTTATGACCAATTGTGAAAAAATTATCACTTTAATTGACAATTTTCATGTAAAACAAAGTCAAACGATTACAAAAAAGATCCAAAATTTTAAAAAATTTCGGGTGAAAAATTATATCGATCAAACACATTTAATTAACAATTCCCTAGAAAATAAATTCTAGACAATTACTTTTTTTGGAATTCATTTTCTTTCCACCAATTTTACACCTTTTTAATCAAACGAACCCTTATTGTTTTAATCTATTAAATGTGGATAATAAAATGAATTATCAAAAACTTGAAAAAAAAAAATTTAACGTGGTGGTAAACGGGGCAAGGGCCCCACCCTACTACGCCTTAAACGGGTAATGGGGCGGGGGGAGCCCACCCCGCCCCTTTGCCATCTCTTGGCGTCGAGCTATAGAAGATTCCCCAATTTAGAAACCCTAATTTCTACAATCTAGAATAAAAACCTTAAGAGTGCATTTAATTGACATGGAAAATATCTCTTAGAAAAGAAAATATTTTCTTTATTTTAAGGAAAACAATATCATACCCCATTCAAAGAAAATGTTTTACTTAAAAACAAGAAAAATTAAGCATATTTTCAAAAGTTGGAAAATATTTTCAATAGAAAAAAAATAGCAATCAAACACTCAAAGTAGAAATTTTGGTGAAAAACTAACACTTTTCATGAAAAATAAATGCAATCAAATACACCATAATTTCTTTTCCATTCTTAGTCAGGTCCTCAGTTTTGTCCTTTGTGCAGATTTAGTCTTTTCTTCGAGCAATTTTCATCATTTGATTTCTAATCTCATCCAGTTGATTTCATATGATCTTC
>CAIGRN010058418.1:0-18366 GCA_903798345.1 Fraxinus anomala
TTGACATAGGGGATGACCGAATGGCCAGTTGGGAGCCGCCATGTGGCCCCCACCTGGCCATTCGGTCATCTCCTATGTCAAAGGGGATGTTAAAGTAGCAAAATTCTTTGAAACATTGGATATGTTTAGTAACAAGATGAGATTTTACTATAAATTCAAGACCGCAAGTGGATTTTACCTCTTTTAACGTTAATCATAGATGAGATTATGAGATATTTCATAGACAATGAGTCATGTTCTATGTAGTGATGGTGATATTGATTAATTGATAAGACTATATACAAGGCAACTTGTTATAATGGAGTCACTCTAGGGGATACTTGCCATGAAGAGTGATTGTTTCATTAATGAGAATCAATATTCATTATGTTATGTTTAGAGTATTTGCAAAGATTCGTGTCCAAAATTTCATGTAATTGGATGAGTTTCCGGGTGTTGAGACTGTCTTTGGAAGGGTTCAAAATCTACTCAAGAAGGTCCAAAACCGCTCAAAGAATACCACTTCAGCGCTTGAGCAATTTTGTTGACTGCCCAAGGGGCGCTCAAGCGGCCGGTTTACCAGGTGAAATCCTAATTCGCGATTTTCAACCTTTTTACATTCCCCCATATATATATATTCACCCCTCTAAGTGTTTAGTTGGGTTGAACTTCATATATTTCACATTATAATGCACATGACTAATGAAAGAGGATATGGACAATTTTTAAACTATTTTGTGCACAGTTATCATATATGACCTGATAAATAAAAGAAAATGATGTGAACAATTCATCTTAAACTAATTTGTTACATAGTTATTACATATGTCCTAATGGTTTGTGTGGACAAATCATTGTATCACCAAGTCACGAAAACGAAACATACCTACAAATTGAAGGCAAAGTCTCATCGGAATAATTAGCCCAAGTTAGATTTAAACAAAAAGTTAATAAAAAAAAGTCAATAATTAATTTTTTTAATGTGTATCTAATGAGCGTCTGGATGACAAATCTATATTAATTTATAATCTCATCATAATTTAAAGAAGAAAGTAAACTTTAACTAAGTAATATCCATAAATCATGGCGCTGGAATCTATTGTGCAACAATTAATTAAAAAGAGTTAATTAAGTCAATTCTTTTTTATTGAGCTGAGACCATACTTGATCCTCATTTCTTAAAATTTGTTTATTTCAAATTCATTGTCAATCACAAATTTCATGAGACTCATATTTTTTATTGACTATTCAACCACATATTTTACCTACTTTTATTAACTTTGTAGGCTTCATATGCGGACTCTTATTTTATGACAATATCATATAATGGTTAGTGGCATGCTGGAAAAAGTTAAGAACTCTCATAAAATATAAACTTCCCTTTAGTTTATTATAAGAGTGGCTTGCTTGTTGAACAAAAACTTAAATATTTTATTAAAATTATTTTCTCTTTAAAAATGTTAAGATGTTTAAAATAGTAGAATAGACAAAAGTCTTAAATTGAAGTTTTATCATCAAATACTTATGGCAATTGTACCAACTTTTGATTTTAAAAAATGAATTAATATCGGCTTGGGATCATGTCTTCTTAGAACTATTCTGAATGTAATGTCCGCGGAGGTTTATGAAAAACAGTGGTCTCAGGGGTGGCATAGGCAGCTAGCCTGCTATATTGAAAGTACTTATATATATATACACCAAAACGGCCAGGAGATAGCTCAAGAGTATAGAGAATGAATTTTTTTCAAAAATGAAAATATTTTATTTGACAAACAAAATTGAAAATTGCAAATTTGAAAGATACAATATTTAAAATACAAGATTGAAGAAAGAAAGAAAGAAAACTTTAAAAATACAAGGATGATTCTAAAACTTTCTTGAAGATGATTTTATCTCCCACTAAAAACACTTGAGGATTTCTTCAAACTTCATCTCCATTAAAAGTTGAAGCTTCGGACTTGAAATCTCATTGAATTCTTTTGAAGAATCTTGAAGGACGATTTGAGGAACACCAATATCAATCATTTGTTTGTCTTTGTCTGCCATGTGACATTTGCCTTTGAAATAATTGTTATTTCCTCTCGGTTTTTAAAATTGTAGAACCTCCTTTATTAAAGCTGCTTTAATAAAGCTTTTTGTCCACTCTTTAGTGTCGGTAGATCTGGTAGGAAGAGCTTGTGTGGTGGCAAACACATTTGAAAAAGTAGATTTCTTGATTTTTGTAACCCTGTAATCTCTTAATTCATCAATCCATATAGTCATTTTGAAAAGTTTCTATGAGTTTATTCTTCAATTAGGTCATTCAATATTATCTAGACCAAAGCATATATCCTTGTTGCTTTGTTCATAATCTTTTGTTCCTGATTGAAAAGAATTTTCTTCATTTGAGTCTGATCTTTTTGAAGAGGCTTCGGCTAAATAAGCAATTTTCTTCGAAATAGCTTCAAGTTCTTCCAGGGTTTTACATTGGCTGAACATAGCCATAAACCTTGATTTTTCATCAAGGAAGTCGATGTTTTTGTCAAGTTCCTTTTTTGATAATTTTGGTACACCAACGTTTCTCTGCTCTTGAATCTATGAATTAACTGCTTTAGGATAGCAATTTGTTTCATGAAACTTTGACCACCACTTAATTTTGTGTCTCCGAACTAGTCTTTTGACATTATATTGAGTGTTAGTATTTTGAATAATCTTATAGTCTCAAACACAAGATCCATGAGACTTTAAGATTATGAGCGAATTGAAATAAAATATTTTCTTAAGGCTTCAAAACAATTTTGCCTCTTTTTTGAAAAATCCTTGACGAGTTAGACTGGGTAAAATAGTCTCGTCAAGACCAAATGTTCGAACCAATTTTGAAATCATTTTAGAAATTTGAAGAACAATTTTGATTGAAAAGTATGAACCAAGAGTGAGTAAGTAATTTAAAGTAGAAAACATTAAACTAGGGCCTCTTGATACTCAAAATAATTAAAAAGAGATTCGAATGAATCTTCTTTTGAGAGACGCATTCTCTTCTCTTTCCATAGGTCTTGTCCCCAATTTTTGAATGAAAATATTCTTTAAATTGAAATTTTGGAAAAATCAATATGGTTTTTCTTTTGGGATTGTAAGCTCTAAATTTTTTAATATTGAAATTTGTTGGGAAAATTTATTGAAGACATTCTTCAAGAGAAGAATATCTATGAATCCATGATATTTCCATTTCAAAAACTGGTATATGAATATGTTTGGTAAAATAATTAAAAGAAGGAGGAGGATTAACATCTGGTAATTTTTCAGATCCAATTTGAAGGGCTGTTTTGAAATTTGAGGATTTTTCCTCAGAGGTTTTCTTACTCTTGGCTATTTGCAAAAATGGGGTTGAGGGTAAAGTTGTTTTTTGAGAAATTGAAGAACTATTTCCTTTATTTTTTGAGCTATGAAAAGAATTTGAATATAATCTTCTATTGAAATGATTGGTATTGAAGCTTTTTTCTTATTCTTCTTCGAGGAAGAAGAATCCATATCTCTCTTAATTTGTTCTCTCTTTGTTTTGCAGGAATTCTCTTGTAAGGAAGTTTGCAAGAAAGTTTGATGATCCTTGTATATATGGAATTTCAGAATCAAAGTAAGATAAAATTGCTTGTCATCTTGCGGAAATTTTCTTTGAAACAAGGTTTTTTACGTCTTTTTGCAAGACATCGTTTGAAGTTTTACGGTCTGCTTTTCAAATATTTTTTTTGTTAATTAATTCATCTTGAAATTTTGAAATGCATAACACAATTGATAAAATCTCTTTTTTGGTAGTGGAATAGTTATTTTAAGAATGAGTCCATACCCCCAGAATGGAATCTTACTAGGTGTTCTTGACTAGACTCTTTTGGAATTTGCTTTAAGACATCACCAAAAACCAATATCAGACGCATTAGTTTCAATAATAATTGAAGTAGTGAGGTCTAAGATTGACAGGCATGGTATACTTTTGACTACATTTTTTACTTTTTGTACAGCTAAAGTTTGCTTGTAACTCCATGGGACCATATTCTTTACAATCTTTTGAAAAGAGGAGCGCATAGGATCTTTAATTTTTTTTATAAAGTCACTTACATAATTGACACAGCCTAAAAATCTTTGAAAACTGTTTGTCTAAGATTTCATCACGAAATTTGTTGGTGAAAGCTAGACTCCTTTGAATGGGTGTAATGGTTTCTAGACGAATGTTATGCTCTAAGAACTTAATATTTGTTTGACATAAAACAATCTTTTTAGTAAAAATTGCTAATCCATTATTTTTTATGATATGAATGAATGTATTTATATATTTGAAATGTTGTTCTAAACGTTCTGAAAAGATTAAAATATCATCAATATAAATAATGATAAAATTTGAAAAAGAATTGAAAATATCATTCATAATTTTTTGAAATTCGGAGGGAGTTTTTTGGAGACCGAATGGCATAACATTTCATTCATATTAGCCGAAGGGAACATTGAATGTAGTCTTGTATCTCTCTTCTTCTTTAATTTGAAAAATTTGCTAGAAACTTGACTTCATATCAAATTTTGATAAGATACCAGATTTGAATAACCTATTTAATAGGTCTTTCTTTTGAGGTAAAGGATATCGTATCCGAGTTTTATTGAGAGCTTTGTAATTGATGACCAAACGAGGGGCACCTCGCTCGAGCAGAGTTATTGACATAAAACGACGAACTACTCTAAGGAGGTTTACTTGGATGTATAAGGTTTCTTATCTAGTAAATAATTAATTTATTTGACACATTGATCAAATAACTCCTTATTCATTTGAATAAAGCGAGACTTGGTAGGAATACTTAATTCATGAAAATCAGAAATATAAGAAAGAGAAAAAATATGTTTCTTCCTATTCCAAAAAGCATTTGAAATAGTTGAACATATCTCATTCTTAATAGGCTTTTGAAAAAGAGAAATTTTCTCAATAATTGAGAGGTTTTTCAATTGTTTCTCAATTCTTTGAAATTTAATTTCTTCTTTTAAAAATTAAATATGTTTTTTCTTGAAATTAATATTGTTAATAAACTTCGAAATGAAAGCTTCTTTCAAAGTATTAACATCTTTGTAAAAGGGATGATTTGTAAATTTGAAAACAATTTCTTGTCCCAAAATATTTGCAATTAAGCCTTTTGAATCAGCTTGAAATAAATAAATTTGAACAACAAGAGGGGTTCCAAAAATTACTTCTTGATCCAAATCTTTGACTTAATAAAATATATTTTTGAAACAAATATTTGAGTTACAAACATGAACTTTTGAAAGTTTATATTGAATATTGAGCCTTTTTACCATTGGCACCATAAAGACATTAAGTGATTTTCTCAAAATATTTTGTAGGAATTAATCTTTTCTTAATACAATTTTGAATAGCACCATAATCAATTAAAATTCTATTATGCAGTTTGACTTCTTTATTGACAGTAATGGTCATATTACAGTACCATTTTTGAAGTTGAATTCGACTAATAACATTAACCTTTTCTTCTTCAGTTTGAGGAATAATCGAAGTTTTTGAAGTTTGAGAAGAAACAACTTCTTCAACAGAAGATTCAGAGTCAGTGATGGTTGTAGTCTCTTATTTAGTTTTTAAGAGAATAACTTCCATTCTAACATCTTTCGTTTGATTTTTGAGAATAGAAATTTGAGATTTAATCTCATTAATTTCTGATCTTAGATCAAAACTCGATGATCTTGAGGATTCAGGTTTAAACCGATTCATTATGCTTTGCATACTGTATGGTTCAGCTGACGATTCTTAACTTTGAGGGTAGAAGAGAGTTGAACCATTTTTTTTTAAGTTAAGGATCATCAATTTTCTCAGCTATCTCTTGAATAAATTATTTTTCTTGAATAAGAACATTTATAGTTTTACAACTACAATTTTCTTTACTTTTACTGGTTGAAGAAGATTCAGCAGAACTAGTTTAAACATCAGAGTCTACTTGATGTTAATAAACCATTTCTAATTCTGAATGAGAAAAACCATTTTCTGAACTTGAATTGAGTAAATTGAGAAGTTCAAATTTAATATCTTCATCAATTTGAAGATTATTAATCGCACTCGTTATAGGACATTTATTTGAATAATATCCTGACTATTTGTACTTCTAGCAAATAACATTGGAATTTTTTGAAAACCTTTTCTTTGAAAATCGCTTTTTAATAAGGTTTTTTGAATATGAAGTTTTTGAAAACTTCTTTCTTTTGAAACGTTTTTCTCCTCATATGAGAACGAAAATTCTTTTTCTTTAACTTTGAAGAGGGAGGAGTAATTTTCTCAAAATCATATTGTTCGTATAATGATCTGAGTTCCTTACGGCTTCCAGACCTTTTTTTTATCTCTGTTTGGCTTTTAATTTGAGATCATTATATAGAGCAAGTCTTTCTTTATTGACAAAATTGATGAGTTCTCCATATGTAAGATCAGCATATGGAATAGTATCCTTATGTTGACTTTTTATGGAATTTCTAACTCTTTCTGCGAAGAGTTTTGAAAATTCAGATATAAATCTTTCTTTCCAATAAAATTGATTGCAATCTTCGCGTAATAAGACACGAGTTAAAACATGTCTTTATACCAACGAAAATCATGAAGTTTTAGAAAATTGAGATTCATTAGAATATCGGACTGCCTATTGAATATATCGATAGGGGTTCCGATAAAATCTTTGATGATGCTAAAGACAAGAATTGCGAAGCTATCATTTTCACCAGTATTATCATTAACAGCTTCATAAATCTCGCCACGGTCTTCTTCATCAAGGTAGCTATACCACAATTGTTTAAATTGTCCCGTAAATCCGATTACCAAATTATTGGTTGCAGATTTAAGGTCCACGTCTTTGGAGCCATATGCTTTATAGCACATAGACATTACTTCCATTAATTGAATGATCTGGTATTCTGATAAGCTTCAACAACGGACTCGCCATTAAAGGTTTTTTGAAATTTTGTTTTTTTTTTTTTATCAGAAAACAAATATGGGGAAGTATGTTGAGGATAACAAAGAGGAACTTTTGAATATTGATTCTTTTGGCCTATTTTATTGATATGAGAAATTTCATCATCAACAAATTGAGCTTCAAAATTATCAATAGTATTAATATTCTTTGATGGAGAGGATAAGTTGGATAATTGAGTACGAAGTTCATTTAGAACTTTAGTTTCATTATCAAGTTTTCCTATTGAAGGATCATACTTGAAGGATGAGGTTTAAATAACGAATCAACAGGAGTTTTTCTTTTTTCAATGATTTTTGAAGAAGATATCTCAAAATCAGAATTTGTTCCAATTTTGTTGAGCTGAGAACACATTGATTGTACAACAATATTAGTACAATTGTTCTGAGCTTGAATGTTTTTGATATTTTTTGCTACGACTTCAGATTTATCTGGTCGTTCACTACGTATCCTTTTGAGAGAAGTAGTAATAACTTCAGTGTTTCTTTGAGAAACAATTATTTCTTGCATCGGAGGATGAATAGTTTGAAAAGTCTCACCTAGGTGTTTTCTAAGTCTTTTTTGAAGTATTTGTGTTGTAGTTTTTAATTTAGTGGATATTTTGTTGTAAACTTTGAAATATGCTCACTCATAAAAACTTAAATCTTTTGAGAAAACTTCAAATTCTTCCCAATAAGATTTAATTTCATATCATGATTTGAGAGAGCACAAACAGATAGATCAATTACAATATTTGAATTTATAAAAAGTTGGTACTATTTTCTATAAGTATTTGGTAAGATAACTTCAATTCAAGACATTTTTCCATTTTAATACTATTTTAAACATTTTAAAAATTTTGGAGAGATAATTATTTCAATAAAATATTTAAATTCTTGTTCAACAAACACGCCACTACTTTATTATAAAAATTGAAAGGGAAATTTATATTTTATGAGAGCTCTCAACTCTTTTCCAGCATATGACTTGATAACAAAGTGTTGTCATAATGCAGTCTTTATAATTAATTGGTGCACTATATGTTCCCACAGCTGGATTTATGGATTTTACTTGTCCCATGTTTAATTCTCTTTCCTTTACTTTAATTTATTTCTCATATTCATTTTCAATTACACATTCATACAATAAAATATTTTACACGTAAACTCAAATCTTTTCTTTACTTTTTAACCACGCATTCTCCAAAAAATACTACTCAAAACAACGTTTTTAAAATTTGAAGGACGCCAAACATGGGCTTAGTTAAAGTTTCACTTTTATCTTTAAATTATAATGGGATTATATATAATTAAGCCACTGTTTAACAATCATTAAAATGAGTGTTTTGGGAGAAATGAGTTTGGGAGTAGGAATTATTGGAGATTGCGTGGTTAAAAAGTAGGAAAAATTTTGAATTTACGTACAAAATATTTTATTGTGAAAATGTATAGTTTAAAATAAGTTTGAGAAAAAAAGAGTTTTGTTTTAATGTTTGTCTAGATTTGTCATCTACACACTCTTTATATGCAAGTTAAATTTATTTTTTTCATCAATGATGCAACAAAGTACACAATTTTTACTGTCAACTATCTCAAGATGCTTTCAGCCCTGCAGAAGCTATTGAATTCATTTGAACAAAACTCCAATACATTATTTGTGCGTAGATGTTTCACCTGCTTTCCAGTTTGCTTTTCTACCAATGTTTTCCACTCCTTTAAGGTCCCAAACACACCATCTTCTACTTCAAGAAGAATACTCAAACTTTCGTGGAGAAATCATCAATCACTGTTAACAAATAATAATGACCTCATTTTGATAGTACCCTAGACGGTCTCCAAATAACTGAATTGATATATTCAAGTGTTCCCTTCGTGTTGTGTCTTCCTTTCATGAATCGACTCTCTTCTATTTCTCAAAGACACAACGCTCACAAAAATTTATTTTGCTGGTCTTCCACCCATCAAGAAGTCTCCTTATACTCAACTATGCTATGCCATTCTCACTCATATGTCTAAATCGCATAATCCAAAATTTTTAATTTCATCATCTGTCAAAGAAGAAGTAAAAACTGTTGCATCCCCAATTACTATGGAACCATACAAAATATACAACTATGTAGAGTTTGTATATCTTTTCATCACAACAAAAGCACCACAGCTCACATTCAAAACTCTACATTCACCCTTTAAGTCAAGTGCACTCAAACATATGAGATTCCGCTTTAGTTCTGGAACATGCCTTACATCTGTAAGTGTTCCCCATCGAACATTCTGATTCTGACTGTACCAACTTCGACAATTTTGCAATGCACGTTGTTCCCCATAATAACTGCACTTCTCGAAATTTCTTCATAAGTTGAAAATCAGTCCCTGTTGGAATACATATGAAAAGTACAAGCCAAGTCAAGGACCCATTTCTCACATGGTTTGGAATCCATGTCAAAAATCATAAGAAGCTCTCCTTCACTTTACCCATCTTCCACAATATCAGCCTTTGCTGCCTTTGCTATATTAACAGGTTGCTACCAGCAGCTTTATTTATGTTCTTCAAGGCATAGCAATCAACTATAATAGGAACCTTCTTCTTACAATAGTGACATGACTTATCAACATGTCTAGATTTTGATCTGCCCCTCATATTTCTGTCAAGATTCATATCTTAATTTCTCTCACGCATAACCAAGCCTTCAACATGATTCTCAGATCCTTCAACAAGATGTCTTATCTTCTCCTTAAATAGTAAAACATCATAAACCTCTTCTATGGTGAGAGTATCCCGACTATAGAAAATAGAATCTCTAAAAGTCACATATGATGATGGTAGAGAACACAACAACATCAACGCCAAGTCCTCTTCGTCATAATTAACTTATAATGTCTCCAAATCGGTCACGATTTCTTTGAACATAGTTAAGTGATCATCCAATGACATACCTTCAAACATCCGGTGAGAATACAAGCGTCGTTTCAAGCGTAGCTTGCTGGTCAAGCTCTTTGTCATGCAAAGTTGCTCCAATTTCAACCGCAATGCAACGGCACTTCTCTTCTTTAGAACAACCTGAAGAATTTGATTTGAAAGATGTAGATAAATTTGAGATTTGATTTTTCGATCCGTATGTTACTTTTCATCATGCGTCCAGGTAACAGGCATCTTATCAAAATCAAGTAAGACTTCCTCCAAATCCATCTGCGCTAGAACCGTTCGCATCTTCACTTCTTATAAGGTAAATCTCGTGTTTCTATCCAACAACGGATATCATATTTCATTGTCGTCACACGGAACAATCAACCTTGGATACCACTTATTATGAAACAACTAGGGTACCACTTACTATGAATTTTGGATCGCAAAATAATGATGATAATGAAATAAAAAAGAAGAAAATAAACACCAAGATTTACGTGGAAACCTAATACAGGAAAAATCACGGGCAGCGGAGGAGAAATCTACTATAATCAATATCAATTGTGTTTACAAAATCTCAATGCACTCAATTGAAATCTAAAACTCTCAAGATATTGTAGAAGAATAGGAGTCCAGCATCGCGTCAAAAAATAAAAATGGACTTGGGTCAGGTAAGTCATCGCTCGAGTGACAGACGGGCAATAAGCAAGCGAAGGGGCAGCGTCAGGCGAGCGACCAAGTCTCAGGTTGTTTTACATCGGGCTCGCTCAAGCGTCCAGCAGCAATTTTTTCTTTCGGTCCAGAATTTTGATATCTTCAATACCACTCCAATTTAGACTCTAATACCCACTAGAATTTGGATCAAACCAAACACTACGGATGGAAAAGTTTATATTTAATTTTTAAAAAAGTTGTGTCTCAAAAGACATGACTATTGAAAAAGACACAACTACTTAAGTTAGTCTCTATTTGAATAAACACACCTATTCAAAAATAACAATTGTAAAAGTCGTGATCTTATTTCTGAAAATACACATTTTTAGTCAAATATATTCTAGAAACATTCGGTAACATGTCCTACATGGATTAAAGGAATATTCCATCATGCTAATATGATTTCTAATGTGTTAAGAGTTTCCGTTATGACTTTATTTTCCTATTTACTCAAAATTGGTTCGAAAAACTACAATAATCTATTTAAGGAGTAGGACAAGTTCAGCCTTTGATTTTCGATGAAATTTGTTTTAGAAAATTAGATAATTTACCCTACAAATTTTCTGAGGTCAATGGAAACTTTCCTTTCGACAATAATATGCATGCCGGTGGAGAAGGACACCTAAAATAAAAAATTAAGGTGGAGAAGGACACATAAAATAAAAAAAATATATAGTTATCAAAAGCTAATTATAATATTTAAATTACTATGGACAAAGTCTTGACAAAAATATATTTTCCTAGTTTCCATCTAGCGAAATTTTCAATGGAGAAGTAGGAATGCTCAGCCAATATAATTAAGACTTTCGTATTGATATGACAAATTGTATATTTGTCTATTTTCTTTCTCATCTTTTAATGAAATTAGTTATAAAGTCAAACTGTTGATAATGATCATTTTTAAAGTAATGTTTTTTGGTTGGAAAAAAATTTCTTCCAAGTGAACAACATTATAATAATTATTCAAACGAATCAGAAATAAGCTAATCAACAACACAATCGTTTATTATAATTTTCGAGTTCACATGAATACGACACATTATTATAGCAAATAATAACACAATTATGAAGCTATAGTCCTGCTTACCGATTCAAATATACTAGCACCATTTCTAAAAAATTAATACGAGTACATAATATGTGAAAAGAATCATCAAATTAAATATGGTAGAAGAAACATATTGAGAATTACCAAGTGCTCTTCAAGAAATTACTACGTACTGGACCTTGCTCTCTCATATTATAAGTAGCATGCAAGTCTTTACCTGTTCCATCCCTCATATGTCTCTCTCTCTCTCTCCCTACACATTCACAAATGGCTCCTAGGTCTAAAGAAACCCAGCATGGAGAAGAAATCAAGAAGGAAGGGGAAACCAAAGAGAAGAAAGAAGAGGAANAGGGGAAACCAAAGAGAAGAAAGAAGAGGAAATTTCTGATCTTCGAAAGGAGGCTTTCCAACTGGCAAATTATTATTTTGTCTTTCAAGGAGTAGTCTTTACCGCAATTTATAGTTCCCAAACAAAGCACAGATGTCAATTTCATTGGGTTCCATTAACCCTCTCCTTATTTGCAGGCATTCTAAATTTGTCTGCTTTGTTGGCAATCGCTGTGAAATATAAAAAAATATTGGATGAAAAGGATGTAAAACTGTTAAATGGCAAAACATCTACCAGCAGATATGCAAGTATGTGGCGGTTTTTTTACGTGTGGGGTTGCATGCTTCTCTTCTTTGGATTTTTTAGTATAACACTTATTGGAAGCTTGATGATTCCTTGTAAAGAAAATGATCCCATGAATTGTGTCAAGATATGTGAGCAAAAAAATTGTATAATGGTTTGCCAATAGAACTGTTTTGCACCGTTGTCTTGGATCCTCCTATTATATCATTGATGTTTTCGTTACTAAATATATTTGATTATTCCTTACACCTTTAATATGATATTTTATCGATCGTTACTCGTTTTAGGCTATTTTTATTTTTTTTAAGATCTATAGTTGTAAATTACTCCGGTGATAGAGACAAATATCAAGTCTCTTGCATTGAAACAGATGCCTCCCTTGTTGATGCAATATATACAAAGCGCTATTAGGCTATTTTATTTGCTTTATTTAATAGTTTATAATTCATTTTATCTTTCTATTATTTATTTTGTCAAATGACATTTTTGTCTCGTAGGATTTTATATAGAACTTGTAACTATTTAAACTATGCATTGGCGCACAGTCGCAGACTACGAGCTGCGCCAGGCACTGTCGCAACAGCCTGTTTGCTATGACCTACTAAAGATTGAAGTGGCTGCATGCCTTCCAAGCCACCTCAAACTTATAAATGGACTCTACCGTATTTCCAAACAAATATCTCTGTGGAAAATTAGTTGCATTCCTAATTATCTTAGATTGATGGGAATATGTATATATATATATATGATTGAAAGCCTTCCACTCCAATTTTAAAGACCACATACAGGATATTCCTGATTGGTTTGGGATAGAAATACTTGTTCCCATACAATGATTTTTCCTTTTTTCCCCTCAAATTCTACTAACTTTTTGGCTCTTTTTTTTTTTTTCAATCAAGTCACACACTTGCCACATTGACTGCCAAATCAGCATGTCAATAGAGATTAACAACTACAAACTAAGACGAGATTTTAAAGTGAACTTTACCTCTTTTAACATTAGTCATATATGAGATTGTGAGATATATCATAGATAATGAGTTGTGATGTATGTATTGATGATGATATTGATTAATTGATAAGACTGTATACAAGTTAAATTGTTATAATGAAGTCACTCTGGAAGATGATTGCCATGAAAAGTGAACGTTTCATTAATAACAAATGGGAATCAATTTTCATTATAATGCACATGACTAACAAAACATGATATGGACAATTGTTAAACTAATTTTTGCATAGTTATCAAATGCGACCTGATGAATAAAAGATGATGTGGACAATTGTTAAACTAATTTGTTGTATAGTTATCGGGTTTTGTTATTCGTCTAGGGTCACGTGCGCCCCGGACGAACAGGGGGCACAATTAGAGACAGCTAGAAAAACCATAATTATCAGATATGACCAAATTGTGGACCTAGACAAATCACCGGGTTACCAAGTCACGAAACAATATAGTTAAGGCAAATTTTCATTGGAATATTTAGTTTAAATTTTCACTAGTAGATGCATGTGCACGTGCACTCTTCGATGCAGAAACAAACATACCTAAGTGTATGTGCCACACCATTGACGAAGATAGAAATTTGATCTGCATGTAGGGGTTTGTTCTTGACAAAACTAAATGAATAAATTTTCCAATTTTTACTAGCTTAAATTTTTGGATTAGACAGTTGAATATGATATAAGCAAGCTAAGGTCTTGAGTTCAAATTTGGAGTTCACCTATTAATAAAATTATACGTCACTGGTTTTCATGAAAATAAAAATTAATAAATTTGGCCTACTCATGAAATTATGTTTGGAAATATAAAATTAATGAATAAATTAGTAATATCTCTAATTACTTAAACTTTTAAATGAAATGCTTCAATATTTTATAACATGCTAAGGTCGTGATTCAGTCTTGTCGCCACATATTTGTAAATTTTGTGTACATGTCACACCATTGATGAAAAAAAAATTAACCAGCACATAAGGAGCACGTTGATGACAAAACTATATTTTAGTAAAAATCAAATAAAATCAACAAGCAGGCTGGAAAATAAACACTATAAGAATGTGTCCGAAGAACAAAATACTGAATTATATGTATAAAATCATCTAATAATGTATTGATGATAAAGAACAAGAACATGTAGAAACACTCCATCGATAATCATTAGAACTGCACCATAAAGAAACTAACAATAACTAAAGCAAGAACAAACAACAATATATATTCGAAGCTGTCCATGGTTGGAGAGTGGGTTGAGTCGGGATGATGACAGTATTCTATGTCCTCCATATGTTGTTGTCCTGAAAATCGTGGAACTCTTTCCTCTCTCTCAAGTATTGATCCAGCCGATGTTGTCTCACCCGTGGTTGTTTCTCTGTATTAATATCGCTACTCACTTGAGCAAAATGAATTTAAGCTTTTCTTTAATAATAAACGGGTTTGGAACAATGTCAAACCCCAACTACACCATTGGGTAGAAGCCTGAAAACTCCTATTCCAGGTTTTTTAGGGGGGGACCTTGTGCAAAATGAGCAGTAATAGTTGAAAGAATTTCAGATTAGGTTCTTGTGTGTATTTCAACGAGTATGATTCAAATTTACGGAGAACAAGGCTTGCAATCCAATTGCAGCATTTCAAATATCAAATATATATTATATGACACACTAAAATAAAATCAGTGATTTAGATGAAAGTATTTATAAAATCAGTTTTCAGTCAATTTATTTGATCCATAAAACTACGCAGAGGGTATTATTAGTGTGAAAATTTGAAGGTATATGGTCTCAGATAATTACTAAGAATGAATGAGTGATACTCTTGAGAACTGGATGAGAAAATTGGAATTTAACTTCTTAAAACAGAACTGCCATATTTTGATTATCATAGGAGAGGAAAAATACAAATTTACATAATTGACAAGCTCACCTACGGACATGGAGAACCATTTCACTAATTAAAGTTCTATATTACAAACTTTTGTGAGTCTCGACCTCCCTCTACACAGAACCAGACTACAAATGTTCCTCTATTTTCCCTCTTTAAACTCTTCACTTGGCCGTTTGTGGTGTGAT
This sequence comes from Fraxinus anomala, assembly GCA_903798345.1. Taxonomy (NCBI): domain Eukaryota; kingdom Viridiplantae; phylum Streptophyta; class Magnoliopsida; order Lamiales; family Oleaceae; genus Fraxinus; species Fraxinus anomala. The sequence goes on from CAIGRN010058418.1 coordinate 15,301, forward strand.
ACATAAGTCCTTTCTTTCCCATTTCTTTTACTTTCTTTACTTGAAGATTCTGTAGATTCTTCATTCTACAACATATTTACTTTTTTTGCTCATGGAGCCAGTCTTAGCTATTATTTCATTATTTTGTATTCTATATAATATTCCTTTGGTTTATTTTATCAAAGAAATAATTATTTTGAGTCAAAATATCCAACAGATTCATATTCAACTTCAACCAAAAGAGTATAAATATCCTTCTTCAGAATTCTTCTCTTTTCTAATTCTTTTACTATTTTAAAGTTCGCGTTTAGATTCTAAATATGAACTAGATGGTGTTTATTATTTGGAGCCTCGGTTCTAGAAGTAGAGGGTTCGCCAATTATATTAAGCCTAAAGGGAAAGACATCTTCTAAATGTGAAGTAGATGGTGTTCTTTTGCCATATCTTATGAAGACAACATTGATCCTACAAGTACAGCTACTTTTGCTTCATAAACACCTACGCTCGTATAGAATATCTAGCCTTGGGGTCCTTTTTTCCCACAAATAATGAAATCAAGTTTCTAGTGCTAAGAATTATTCTTTAAACTCATTCTCATCTCTTGTAGTTTGGACAACCAATTTTTTTAGGTTTTGCATCCATAAATTTTTTCTCACGATACCATTCTTAATCAGATATATTTTGACTCTATATATCTTTTATGTGAAACTGATCGTTCAACTCCATCTAATCCCAAACTCGGTTACTCCGTTCACTTCTCTTAGTCAAACTAACACGAAAGTCTTATGTGGCCGAGTTAAACTAGGACAATGCATTGTTACAATTCACCAACAATGAGAAAATAATAAATTGGTGTGTTAGAAAAGCTAGGCTAGAGAGTTGCACTAAATTCAGACCTTGATGCAATTAATCACGTCATATGGTGCTGTGCCAACAAATTACACATATCACGTCCTTTACCTACCTAGGATATTCACAATATCAAGTCATAATCATATATCATTTATGATTGTGCTACATGCGTAACAAAAAGATCGTGTTCTCTTTAAACAAGTAAAATCTATGATCATTGTCGACAAATAAAAGAAAATGCAAAATGGGTACCTCTTTGATGGATTCAATTCTTCGTGCTCCACAGAATCCTGATTTATGATGATCCCAGTTTGAGGCTTCCTGAAGTTCATTATAAACACCAAAAAACAAATATAAAACAAAAAGGATTAAAATTCTGAGGTTTTCCGAACTTATGTTCCTGGTTCAAGTGAGTTATTGAACTTCATTTCATCACAACTGCATCACTTCATTTTTACTTTTGTTGCAATAGTCACATCAGTACTTCCGTCTCCATTTGCTTGACCACTCTGAACGCAAATCATTAATGGCCCCGTAAGTGCTTCTATTTGTCAACCTAATAACTTGTCTAGACAAGTTTGACGACTCCCAAATCTTTTTAGCCAAGAAAAAATTGTCAAGCATGGAAATCACAAGCATGTTGAGAAAATCACAAAGAAAAGGAATTAAAGGCAAATCAAGTGAATGCTTCAAAACTTTTTAAATTTCTTCATGTTGATGTTGGCACTCTCATAGTTTTCACTGTGTCAGTTTAATCAAATCAAATAAATTACTGCGTTCTATTAAAATTCAGAAAAGGGGCACACCAGAATATCCGGTCATTGACAAACAAAATATGGAGAAATCTAATATATAGCATGTACCTCATTTGTGGCATAGTTCTTGCATATGCCGGAGGTGCCTTCGCAATCACTTCAAAATTTCTTCTCTTCCATATCCTACTCCTCCGTGCGACATTGCCAATACCCCGTCTGCAAAACAAAAAAACTCTCAAGAAAATTAGAAGAGAGAGAAATAAGGGTCTTCAAATAATGCCTGAAAAGTACAAGTATTAATGTTTATTTATAATTGTTGCTAGCATAGGCATACATACACAGATGTTTCAGTAATAACAGATCTCATATAGGCAAGTGAAAAATTGGTTTCTTAAGGGGGGAATAATTCTTATGTTAGTGGAACAAGACTAGGAAATTCTTGATAGGTTCAAGCTTTGACATATATAGAGTAAAATACTTGGAAGATTTCTCTAATGGGTGGATTTTTTCAAATGGCTATAGTATGGATTTGTCCTTGACTGAGGGCAAGATTTTAGGGAGATCTTATCTGTCCTTGATGTTTGGCACTGAGATGGAGTGAACTCGATTTTGATGAGTGACAAGTGCAGTTTTACATGTACTTATGGCACCAAAAGTGGACGTTTGAGAGTACTTTTACGCAATCAATACTTCATTTAGTTTGTCTATTGCTTGTTTTAGGAGAAACTCTCGATGATGAAATGACTTTTGGAGAAAATTAGTGAAAAATAGATGAAAATGACTTAAATAGTGCGACTTATGGAAGGTGGGGATCAAAGTGTCAAAGACTGGGAAGATGAAAAACTTGCAATGAAATTTAGGAAGGAATTGAGCTATGCAAAAGAGGGAAGACGAGGACCTAATTGAAGACAAGAGAAAGTGTGAAACTTGCGATCGCAAAGTTAAACCTGTGCAATTGCAAGGCAAGGTGATGCAGAACCGATAGAGGAATAGAGGACATGCATTTGCACGGAGTTATCGAGCAGCAAAGATTTTGTTTCCTTTTCTAATTTGAATTCTTCATTGAAAGCAATTGGCACACATTTCTAACCTAATTCAATAAGCCAATTTCAAGATGATCCATCTTGTAACTTGGAAAAGAGAGCTAGGTTGAGAAAAACACACAAAACATGACGTTCTTTCAAGATTTGTAGCTCTATATTGAAGATTTCAAGCAATTAGCTTCAGATTTCTTGAATAATCCAATGAAGGTGGCGTAGCGGAAGATTATAGGAAAGATAAACAACCTCACAAATATGAGAAAACTCGTGAGAAATTTTTATTCAATTCAAAAACTACGGCCTCAAAGGGCTTATAATGCTTTAAATAGTAAAACCCTAGTAAAATTCGGAAAATAAATAATCAAAATAAAAAAAATGATATTTTTCCATAAATAGAAAAATTCGAGATAACAACTTAAATTGAACTCCTAAGATTCAGG
>CAIGRN010058433.1:0-17889 GCA_903798345.1 Fraxinus anomala
ACAAATAATTTTATTCTAAATTTTCTGGGCGTTACAGTTTACATCTATTCAACGTGCATTCTAACACTGTCTAGCATCACTGCAAGTTGATGAAGAACACCCCCAGCATTTGCGGATTAGGAAAATGATATCATAAAGTAGAATCTGTTTGTCGCAAAAAATAAAAATAAAACATAAAAAATAAAATTGGGATCAAACTTGACAAACAAGGAGTAATAGAAGTTAGGGACTTAAATCCTTTAAAAATAGTACTGAGAGAACCACATACTATGCCAGTTCAATAAACAAAATGAATAATTGATGATCAAGAAGAATAACAGAGAGATTTATTTGTGGGTTGGGAGGGGGTATCAATCAATTAGTTCAATTAACATCTCAAGCATAGAGACTTCATCATATTTAAGTTTCCATTTTAATCAAAAATTCAAAAAGAAATCACTAACATATATGGAAATAAAATTGCAGCAAAATTAGAAATACAGGGCAAAGACAAAATGTATTCCTGCATAAATTTGTAGAGTAAACCAAGGAAATAAATCGAGTACATATTGGCTTAATATATAATACAAGTATATAGTATGCACATGACACTTTTTTTTCAAACGAAAATAGCTTTCCGTCGAGGAGGGCTTATGGTCATGCGCAATGATGAATGCCATTCCATCACCAGACACCATTGAATTTGTCTAAATCCTTACAGTGAAACAAAAATGAGGAAATGATTCTACCAGTTTGCGCTTCTTTTCTTTAACTTCTAGTATCAATTGCTATTTTCAGACACAAGGAAAGAGTATCCAAGCTCCGACAGATTATTTGTTTGTGGTACTACACTTCACTCTCATATCAATTAGGTAAGCGTACTTCAATTTTATTTAATCTGGTAACCATACCTTAATTCGATTACAATTCGGTAACTCCATCCAATTTCATCATTTGGACAAACGGAAAATGATGATCATCATTTATTGACTGTTATGTCATTGCTTTCCTTCAGCAGAAATGGACAAAATATCTTAATATTGAGATCAAATCAAACTGTAGTTATTCAGCTGAAATCAAATTCCGACTGAAATCATGTTAAATTGTAATTACCCGATTAAACAAAATTGGAGTATATTTACAATATTGACATTAGGGTATTAAAATTACCGCGAATGAAATTTAGCCTTAGTGGTTAACATCCCTTACAAATAAATTTTTTGAGAACCAAGTACCATCTGTTAGCATGCTACAATAAATTCCCTATTGGACTTATCTTGAGCATAAAAATGATTATAACGGAAGTAGTCGCGACATAAATAAATGTGCATCATTATTAGGCCTTCAACGGATCTAAGATTTAATCTTTACATTTCCAAAAGTGTTAAACATTCAAGGAAAGTTTTTTCAAAGGTCCTCTACTAAGAATTTAATAATTGGTTGAAATAATGCTTGCCCCCATTCAAGAAGATTAGTCTCGGACAGGGTGGGAAGCTGATGCACAAACAAGAGATGCACTTTTGTTTTTGTATGTTTCCTTCTATAAACCTGAGATAATTGCTAGGTTTTGATCGAAATGGGATATAGACAGAAGATTTTTCTGCATCGTTTTGCCATTAGATTTGAAGATTTTTCTGCATCGTTTTGCCATTAGATTTGGATTGAACTTGGCAGTTAAAAATGATGTTCGTTATTCTTATTAAACAGAAAGAGAAATGAATAAAAATAATGCTTCTTTGAGCAATTTTTCCTCAAATTTTCCTGCTGAACTTTGACTAAATAGCTGAAGTACTAACTAATGATTCTTATAGAAAAGGAAGATCCTAAAGAAGTGCTGCCAATATAAAATCTTAAACACATCGCATATAGTTACCGTTGACATGCATTAAGGATAATTATCGTTGTTACAGACAACTAGATCCTGTACTAACATGACAGTGGTCAGTATTATTTATATAACAGAAATGCACTGATACTGAAGATATTTTATAGGATAAAAATAGTAGCGAGTTATTTTAATTGGACAAGATAATTGAAGGAGGGAAATATAATTTATTTGAAAATAGATTTTTACAAAGTTCATGGAAGAAAGTTTATTCAATTGGAAGGAGCTTTTTTTTTTTTTTTTCCTTTTCTTCTACCTCACAACCAGTTGGACCAACTCTCCTATTTATACATGCAAAAGGCGGTGTAAGCATTCTAGAGAATTCCTATTTTCTAATTATTTTATTTTACTTGTTTGCCAAGCAAATCTAGAAATTTCCTTTTCTATATATTTCATTTTGTTTTGCTTGCTCACCAAGAAATTCTAGTGAATTCTAGATGAATCCAAAATATGCAACAAACTTAATACTCCTCGGTGCATATTTTGGTAACTCCAATCATTTCTCGTAGTACTTCGAACTTTGCTCGTGGTAGCACCTTCGTAAATATATCTGCTAATTGTTCTTCTGTCTTGCAATGTTTGAGCTCTATCTCTTTGTTTGCCTCGGCTTCTCTAATAAAGTGATACTTGATGCCAATGTGTTTAGTTATGCTATGAAATACGGGATTCTTGGCCATTGCTATTTCAGACTTGCTGTCGCAGTAAATTTCTGTAGCTTCATCTTGTGGCTCTCCCATATCTTCAAGTATGCGCTTTAGCCATATAGCTTGACTCGTTGTCATTGTTGCTACAATATACTCTGTTTCAGCTAATGATTGTGCAACCGTTGCCTATTTCTTTGATGCCCAAAAGAATATTCCAGAACCTAGTGTAAATGCATAGCCTGATGTACTTTTCATATCATCTACAGATCCTCCCCAATCACTATCAGTATACCCAAGTAGTCTTGAGTCAGGCGTAGATTGATACCATATTCCATAGTCTTTTGTTCCTTAGAGGTATCTTAGTATCCGCTTTGCTGCTCCATAGTGAACTTAACTTAGATTCTGCATGAATCTTGAAAGTAGGCTAGTTGTATACATTATGACTGGCCTTGAAGCTGTGAGATAGAGTAAACTTCCAATTAAGCTTCGAAATTGTGAACCGTCTGCTTTTGGAGTATCATTTTTTTTTTGAGTAATTTATTGCTATCCAGAGGAGTTGCTACTGTCTTGCAACCTTCCATCTTGAATTTCTTTAATAGACTAGTAGTATACTTCTTCTGAGCAATGAAGATCCCATCTTCAGATTGAACTATCTCGATCCCAAGAAAATAGTGCATTAATCCCAGATTAGTGGCGAATGGCTATACACAGACTTATGGTGTAGACTATCATGAAACTTTCTCACCAGTAGCCAAGCTAAATACTTTGAGAGTTTTACTCTCTCTTGCAACAAACCTTGATTGGCCTCTACACTAGTTTGATGTCAAAAATGCCTTTCTCCTTGGAGATCTTGAAGAAGAGGTCTACGTGGATGTTCTTCCAGGCTATATAGCATTATCAAGGACTAAAATGGTGTGTAAATTACAACGAGCATTGTACAGACTGAAACAATCGCCTCGAACTTGGTTTGGACGATTCAGCCAGGCAATGAAAAAATATAAATTCCAACAAAGTAACTTGGATCATACATTGTTCCTAAAGCACCGAATCGGCAAGATAACTACTTTGATAATATATGTTGATGATATGATTATCACAGAGGAAGACACAGAAGAAATATTCAGACTTCAGAAACAATTGGCAGCTGAATTTGAGATGAAGAATCTAGGAGGATTGAAGTATTTTCTGGGAATCGAAGTTGTAAGATCCAAACAAAGGATATTTCTTTCACAAAGAAAATATGTGCTAGACTTACTATTAGAGGTGGGACTACTAGAATGTAAACCTGCTGACACTCCAATTGTTCAAAATGATAAACTTGGTAAACGTCCTGATCAGGTACCAACGGACAAAGAAAAGTACCAAAGACTAGTAGGAAAACTCATTTACCTATCTCATACTCGCCCTAATATTGCATATGCTGTAAGCGTAGTAAGTCAATTTATGCACTGTCCTAGTAAGGACCATATGGATGCAGTTGTTCGGATACTTCGATACTTGAAATCATCTCCTGGGAAAGGTCTCATGTTTGTAAAGAATAATCACCTAAGAGTGGATGACTATATATATGCGGACTGGGCAGGCGATATCACTGACAGAAAATCCACTCCGGGCTACTTCAACGATGTCATGCTCGGTGACATATGTAATGAAGTGTGGGTATTATCCAAAAAAATTCAAAGTGAAGCTCACAAACCCAAAATCAACTTAAACAATGAGAAATTCTATATTTGAAACCATGATTAACCAAGCAATTTTGCCTTCGGGTATTGATGAGAAAAATCAAAATTTTCCCGATCGATATCCGGGCACATGAAAGAGGACATAGTGGTCTTACTCATAGTCAAATTTGAGGTCAAACAAACTTCTTTTGGGTTAGCAAGCTGAGGGACGAAGTAAGGTATTTGAAGTGACGTGTGTCTAAACATGTCATGCCTATGTGTGCCAATTTGTGTTTTGGTGTTTTCCAATACATTTGTCAATGGATTTCACCACGAAAAACAATCCAAAACACATATCATCAATTTCAAATTCGAAAATAACCTTAATTCAGCACAAATGTTCACTTAGATAATTTATCAAACACCTCGTAGGCATTGTGAATCACCCTTGGGAAGAAAACTGAGTTCACAATCAACCCATATACTCAAAAGTCATTCCCAAACCATTCTCCACAATCTACCTAATGCTCAGCTCCACAATCAATAAATTTTATTCACAAAACAATAAAAACTCCTTCGTATAAAAAAAGGTCAAAGAGAGAGGTGTGGCCATACCTTTAAATGCTTTGATGAAGAGGAATGGAGGAAATGCAAGTAAGATTTGATAAATGTAGTGTACTTGTGGCGATGTGTGTGGGGTGTATCGTCTGCTTGAGGTATGTCGTGTGCGTGAGGTGTGTGCATGAAGTGGTGGTGTGTATCTTTTAAAACCCACTGCTATGTCACATTATGCAGCTGCATAGAGTAATTGAATGTAGTTGCATAGAATACTTATTGAGGCGAAGATTAATCTCGGCCAAGTATCATGCGATCGCATGATATAGTAGCCTATGATGTCGCATAGACTACAAGTAAGGAAAAATTAACCTGCTTCAAGAATTTTGGATTGTCGGCCATCCCCGACCTCCCGAACCTCGAGTTTTTGTGCCAAGCAAGGTTAAATAAGGATGATGAATATATGGAACATGCAAAAATTTAAAGACTCTCTCATTTCCTCCACAAACACATTTTTGGTCAAATTTCTCTAAAATCTCGTTTTTCTAGACATAATTCAATTCGGCATTCCACTACCCCCAAAACTTGTCAAAACACGTCATAAACTGTATGGGATGCATGTATACCATGAAATTGGTTCCGAAAGAACTTTTGAACTTGAAAACACTTGTTGATCCAGAAAAGCTTAAAAAATTGATCTTATTGGCTCAAAATGCGTGATTTTCACACCGAATCAACCAAGTAGCTCTCCAACAACCCCAAACTTGTGCACACACCTGTAAATCTAGTGTGGATCATGCATAGACTCTATGTGACCTCTAGGGACAATGGATAACCTAATATTATTAAAAATTATCAAACACATAAAAAAATTCTAATCAAGTACATAAAACGAAATAAATTAAAGGGAAGAAACGTTGAATCGCCTCCCAACAGGTGCTTGTTTATAGTCCACAGCTCGATTTACTGGCGGTTATTCACTCTAGTGCTTGAAGATGAATGATGGACTTTCTTTTAAGAATTCACCGTTCCAGTAAGGCTTCAGCCGCTGTCCATTTATTTTAAACATTCCACTGCTGTCATGAGTGATCTCTATAGCCCCATATGAAAATATCTTGGTAATTGTGTATGGACCTGACCACCTTGACCTCAACTTTCCAGGAAAAAAAGTTTGAGTCTAGAATTGTATAACAAGACTTTTTGGCCCACCTCAAACTTTCTTCTTTAAATATGCACGTCGCGCCATTTTTGGTGCGTTCCTTGTAGAGTTTTGCATTCTCATCGGCTTCAAGTCAGAACTCATCCATTTCATTCAGCTGAAGTAATCTATTTTCACCAGCTACTTTCAAATCAAATCAAGTGGCACGCTTTCCTAAAAACCAAGCGATAAGGAGATATGCCGATAGGTGTTTTGAATGCTGTTCTTTAAACCCACAATGCATCGTCAAGCTTCTTAGACCAATCCTTTGTTGAAGAACTCACCGTCACCTCGAGTATCCGCTTTAATTCTTGATTGGATATTTCAACTTGCCTGCTGGTCAGAGGGTGATGGGAAGTAGCTATAAGATGTCGAATGCCATATTTAGGCAACAAAGATTCAAAGTGTCGATTGCAGAAGTGTTTTCACCCATCACTTATGATAGCTTTATGTGTGCTTTAACGAGTAAAATTGTACTTCTTTAGAAACCCAATCATAACATTAGCATCGTTGGCTAGCAATGTTACTACTTCCACCCATTTGGAGACATAATCAACTGCAACTAGGATATACTGATTTGAGATGGAGTGAATGGCCCCATAAAGTCAATCCCCCACACATCAAAAAGATTTACCTATAGAATGCTATTTAAAGACATCTCATTCTTTCTAGAGATGTTTCCTATGCACCAGCATCTGTCACACCTTTTTACGAACTCAAAAGCATTCCAAAAGAGTGAAGGCCAATAGAACCCAGACTATAAAACCTTAGCAGCTGTCTTTGACACTCTTGCGTATGCAAATGAGTGACATTACTCCAGTATTTGAGATACTTCATCCTCGGGAACACATTGACGAATAATTTGATATGTCCCTCGCCTTTAAAGAATGGGATCCTTCCAAAAATAATATTTTAAGTCCGAAAAGAATTTTTTTCAATGATGACTTAAATTATCCGGTGAAGTGATAGACTTGGCCAAATAATTTACTATATCAGCATACCAAGGCACCTCTTCCATACTAAATATCTACTTATCTAGAAAATTCTCATTATCTCTATTAACTCCTTCTGCTCTCCGGGCTCAAGTCAAGATAAGTGTTCAGCTCCATATTTTCATTATCCTTCTTGTCCCTAATCTCCAAATTAAACTCATGTAGAAGTAATACCCAACATATTAGTCTTGGTTTGGTGTCCTTCTTTGTCATCAAATATTTTAAGGTGGCATGATCGGTGTAGACTATGACTTTTGATCCAACAAGATATGATCAAAATTCATTAAAGGCATAGACCACAACTAGAAGCTCTTTCTCAGTGGTGGCATAGTTAATTTGTGCGTCGTTCAAGGTTTTGCTTACATAGTAGGTCACATGAAATATTTTGTCTTTCGCTATCCTAATACGACCCCTACAGCGTAATCACCCACATCACACATTAATTCGAATGGCAAACTCAAATCTGGTGCAATGATCACTGGGGCTGAGATCAACTTTTGTTTTAAAGTGTTGACAGCCAATATACATTCTGCAGAGAAGTCAAAAGTGACATCCTTAGCTAGCAAGTCACATAGGGGTTTTGTGATCATTTAGAAATCCTTAATGTGGTGCTGATAAAACCTAGTATGCCCAAGGAAACTGTGAATACCCTTAACTGATGTAGGAGGTGGTAATTTTTCAATAATCTGAATTTTTGCTTTGTCCACCTCTATCCCATTAGCTAAAATGCGATGTCCCAATACAATGCTCTTATGTATCATGAAGTGGCATTTTTCCTAGTTCAATACCAAGTTTATCTCCTTGCATCGTTGTAATACCAAACTCAGATGCTCCAAACATTCATCAAAAAATGATCCAAACACCAAGAAGTCATCCATGAAGATTTCTATGAATTTTTCCACCATGTCAAAGAAGATCGCCATCATGCAACGTTGAAAGGTAGCAAGAGCATTACACAAACCGAATGGCATCCTACGGTAAGAAAATTTACATAGTGGCAAGTAAAAATGGTATTTTCCTGATCATCAGGTGCTACTGGGATCTGAATATATCCAAAATATCTGTCAAGGAAGTAGTAGTGAGAGTACCTTGCCAATCTTTCTAACATCTGATCAATAAATGGAAGGAGAAAGTTATCATTCTAAGTAGCAGCGTTGAGTTTGTAATAATCAATGCAAACTCTCCATCCTGCAATAGTCCTGGTGGGAATTTCATTTCATTCTGAACCATCGTAATACCATCCTTCTTCAACACAACCTGAACTGGACTAATCCATGCATTGCCTAATATTGGATAGATGATACCTGCATCCAAAGTCTCAACACCTCTACTCTGACCACGTCTTTTGTGTTTGGATTTAGCCTCTACTAACACTTGATCAAAAATTCTTCTCTATGAGAATCTTATGCATGCACAGTGAAGGGCTAGTCCCTTTAATATCTACAATGGACCATCCAATGGCTATCTTATTATCTCTAAGTACCCAAAATAGCATCTATTCCTCCATATTGCTGACTGAATTTGAAATAATTACTGGGAGTTTAGAGGACTCTCCCAAATAAGCATATCAGAGATTAGGTGGTAGTTGCTTTAGTTCTAATCTAGAGGGTTGCTGAATGGATGGTAAGGGCTTTATAGGACCGGTCCCCAACTCTTCAAAATGGCATTTACGGGTGTATGGTGGATTTGTCTTCAAAAACCTTGCACATACCTCGATCTTAAGAGAATTAGTGTGAGTAGATTGAGAATGTACAATACATGTCTCATATGCATCCTACATGTTATGTAGTATAAATATGTCTTGGACTACATTTTCAATCACATCTATCTGAAAGTAGCTGTTTGACTCAATAGGAAATTTCATGGCTTTGAAGACATTGAAAGAAATCTGCTACTTACCAAGTCTCAAAATAAGTTGACCCTTCTGAACAACAATAAAAGCTCTTTCCGTGGCTAAGAATAGTCAGCCCAATATGAGTGGAATATCCTTCTCCTCCTCCATGTCAAGAATGAGAAAATTGGCTAGGAAGATAAATTTTTCCACTTTAATCAATATGTTTTCAATGATCCCTCGTTGATGAGTAAGAGATCGATCGGCTAACTAAATAGTTACCGTAATTGCTTTAGCCTTTCCCAATCAAATTTTCCTGATACTTACACCTACGTCATGTAAAGTTTTGTCAAAATACCAATCTCCAATAGTACAAGGTACAGTAAAACTCCGTGGATCTTTTAGCTTTGGTGGAAGCTTTTTCTGAATTCTGACACTGACTTCTTCAGTCAACATCACTGTCTCATGATCTCCCAACTTGCGTTTATTTGATAACGTGGTTACTTTAGCTTCTCCTAGTCCAAGTTTCCTGAAAATCGACAAGAGCATTAAATTAAGACTGGCACCAAGACCACATAACGCTTTATCAACATAAATTTCAGTAATAGTACAAGGTACAGTAAAACTCCCTAGGTCTTTTAACTTTGGAGGTAGCTTTTTCTGGATTTTAGCTCTACATTCTTTAGTCAACATCACCATTTCATGTTCCTCCTATTTTCATTTATTGGATAGGACGTCCTTTAAGAACTTGACAGAGCTCGCCATTTTGATGAGTGCATCGACAAATGGGATGTTGAAGTGGAGTTTGTTGAAGACCTCAAAAAAATTAGTGTACTGTTGATCCAATTCGTGCCTTTTTGCCTCTGTAGAAATGGAATAGGAGACTTGTAAGGATAGTAACCGGCCTCTTTATATGTATTTGCAATAATTGCACCATGTTTTTGGTTGTTATTCCTTTCGCATGTTCTTTAGGGTTGATTTCTATTTTGCTGGGTAATGAACATGGTGCTCTGCCGGTCATAGAAAGTACCATCCGCCCAACTTGAGTCTCTAGGTTTTTAATAGAAGCACTCTTATCTTGGAGTGCTATTTCAGTCTTCCTCATGAACTTATTATTAGCTTCCATGTATTGATTTTTTTTTCCATAAATTTCCCAAAACATCTCTTCCAACTGAAATTTCTTCTCTTGTTGCTGAAACTGATCATGCGGCCTATTCTGATTTTGATTAGTCTAAGAGAAATTTGGGTGCTTCCTCCAACCTGGGTTGTAAATATCTAAATGTGGATTATTTTGTTGACATTGTCCCCATTGTGCAAGATTCACTTGTTCCATTCTTTGTGCCAGGATAAGACAATTTATTGTATTATAATATGTCCCACACTCTTCACAACTTGGCTTCTTGGCTTGAACTGCATTGGTTGTCTATGATATGCTCTCCATCTTATGAAATAAGGAATCTATCTTTACAGATAAATTTGAGTAAGCATCCACCTCGTATACACCCGATGCTTTCTTTTAAATAACTCGCTTAGAAGCCCACATAGCTTAAGTTGTAGCCATTGTCTCGAATAATTTCAAAACTTCGTCAATTGTCTTTGTAAAAAAGAGCCGTCATTGTCTCGAATCCACCATGCTTTTGAATGATAGAAGCAATCCCGCATAGAAATATTGGACCTAGATTCGTTTGCTAATATCTTGATGAAGATACTTCCGAAACATGTTCTTGAATCTGTTCCAAGCTTCATCAAATCAACAAAAGATTCTGATTCACTTTGATGAAAGATAGATATATCAAGCTTCAACGTTGCTATCTGGTCGGTGGGAAGAATTTTGTGCAGAACTTTTGGGCTAGATCATTCCACGAGCTAATACTAGCGATGGGTTGTGAATCTAACCACTTAAGTGCTTTATCACGCTAAGTGTGTGAAAATAGCCTCAGTCTAATAGCATCATCTGAAGTACCTTGATATCGAAAATGTTGTCACATCTCCAATAATTGAGTGACATGTATATGAGTATTTTCTTCAGCTAAAAATTAGACAATTCTGGAATAGATGTATAACGTTGGTCTTCAGCTAAAAATTAGACAATACTGGATTAACTCTAAATGATCTTTGGTGTTATCAAATCCCCAAAAAGCATATTTCCATCATCAACAGCTTCATCTTCATTGACTTGAACTACTAGATTGTTTTACTCGTTAGCCATTTGTACTTGCTATTTTTGATCTTTCTATTGTGCTGCTCTTTCTTCATTTTGCCTAGGATAAAAGGGGCATTCGATTTTTGGATCAGTTGGAATAAATTCACCATCAAAAGACCTTCTCATACAGCATCTAAAAGAAAAACAATAGTAGCACTCAGATAACTAAAATGAAATAAAATAACAAAAATAATGTTTGAATTAGTGTCGAGGTAAACAAAATAAAACTAAACTCAATCTTCGGCAGCAGCGCCAAAAACTTGTTCACGAAAATATATTTCGACTTAAAACCACCGTAAGTGTACAGTTCGTTAACAAGTAATAAAATGGATTTTATGTCCAAGTATCATCCCAGAGAGATTGATTTAATTCAATTTTAATTATCACGACCTTAACCGAAACAAGAATAGTATGATTTGTTTATGACTAAATTAATCTACTTACACAATTATCAGTGAATTAAGTAAATTAAATGCAAATTATGTTGAACACAGGTTAATGAGTTTTAATGAATGGCAAACATACTAGGATCCCAAATTCCCATGTTATCAATGTTAACCTTAGTTTTACACTTTGACAACACAATTGAATTTGATAAATCAATGTTCCTATTTTATCTAACAATCTCTCTCATGTAATGTTAAACCTACTTTATATATGACCTAACTATATTTTCTATGATGGATGTGAACACACAAAAGTGCATGAATTCTTATGAACACTTAAAGAATCACATAAAGTATAGAGGTATGTTTCTATAATCTATCGGACCCTATGACAATTTATACATGTCGAACATATTTTTCTTCTTTCGAATGCATAAAATAGGCGTCTAAATTCACACAATTAACGTGCACAATAAAATCATATAAATTATTAAATATCCAAAAATGAATTTCAATGTCAAATATATAAAACTAAAGATTAAAAACTCATATAACATAGTTCATCGTTCTCCTAGTACAAAAAAAAACTAGCCTAACATGTTACGAAGAAGAAAACAAAAAGAATATTGAAGAATCGACATCGCCCAAATAATGCTTGAATTGAATCTTCGTGTCCTTTTATTTGATCTTCATGTTCTTCGCTCCGTCTATGCTCCAAAAGCTCTCCAAAATATGTTGTAATGCATTCTGGACGGCTCTAGGTTTTCAAATGATGCCATAAAATTTGTTTCCATAAGAGTTTCATTGAAATTAAGGAAACCAAATTTTTTCCTCTGGAACTGTATTATGAGATCGTAAAGAGCAATGCCATGCGACCGCATAGAACAATGGAATGCCCTCCTACGATTCACTGAAGCTAACCATGCGATCGCATGTGAGAAGAACTATACGACCGCATAGTTCAAGTAAATTTCCATTCTTTGCGTTTTGGTCCCAGAACCCCCTTTTTTCTTTTCGTGATCTCTTTTCTCGTTTCTTCTTCTTCCAACACTTCATTCATTCGCTAAATTGGTGTTCAACTCTTTTAACATCTTCGTTTCTTCTTTCGGGTCCTTTTTTAGCTATTTGGTCCCTGAACTTTGATTTTCTTCCATTTTAGTCATTGCTCTGCTTCTTTTTCCTTATTCCATTATGTTCATCAATATTATCCTATAAAACATAATTTATATAGAATTAAGCCATATTCCAATATTTTTACCAATAATTATCCATGTTTTGTGACCTAAATAAGTGTGTGAAACGCACTTTTCATGGTACCATATTGTTAATCACTAAACATGATCCATTGCCAAGTGTGATGGTGTCATCTCCATTGCGATAAAGTGAGATTTGTTGTAGTATTGGTGATATGGGCATTGGCCCCACTGTCTACATACCAAGCCTATTAGGCATATGCAACATTGCCCTCAACAGCCATGGTGCTAGATCAGAAGGTGGGTGCCACCCTTAATAAGAAAAATTGAACTGGTGATAGCAGTCCAGGGTCGTATGGCCCTTTTTCCCCCAATTTGACATATGGACCTATTTTCAAGTGAACGGGACTGATCGGGCCTGGTATTTAGTGGGCCCACGTGAGTTGGGCGAGTGACATGAAAAGGCACACGAGATAGAGTAGAGAAGCTTGAGTGCTTATTCAATTTCTTAACAAAAGAGGAAGCATTGCTTCGGTTAGCTACAAAAGCAAATGTCTCTATTGAAGTAGTGGGTTGATACACCTCTATGAGTATCTCAAAGCTGAGATGCTCATCTTGGAAATATTCTTGAGTGAAATCCTTTTCGCTAGTAGCGAAGTTAAAAGCAATGCTGAATCGAGCAAAGAGGGGTTGAAGGCCACGAAGAGGTATATGAGAAGGTCCTGTTCATCGACGGGTTTATCACAGTCGACAATTGATCTAACAAAACCTCTTCTTCAATATATGCCAGAAAAGTGCAGTTGCCATGGGAAATTGTTTGAATCAGGCGCTTGTAGTAGGCAATTCGAGAGTGGGAGGTAGAAGATAATCAAGTTTGGAAAGAATCCCAAACCTGCTTCACGGTTTCAGGATTGAGAAATTTCTCAAAAAGTACGGCATATAGCCAAAGAGGATGGTGGTATCCGATTTGGACTAGCTGTCATAATCTGGGTTAGCAGCGTCGTCAGGAAGGGTCTTGGGAGGAACGGGGATAGAAACGTCCACCATGCCAAGCTTATCATGGCTATTTAAGAAATTCAAAAACTAGATTCTCCAGGTAAGATAGTTGGGTCCATCAAGTTTGGGAAATTGTGGGGTATTTGTGTTTGAAGTGGCCATTGGAAATTAGTAATTATGGTGCAAAAGCTATATTCGTAGGATCGAAATAGGCATGAGCCTTAAGGCTCTGATACCAAGTAAGAATAGTAAGAAACTATAGAAAGAGCTATGATGGTGAGATGAATAGAAGAGCCAACTTACCTCTTCTATGTATTTCATTGACTTAAATAGCAAAGTTGAATATAAAAAAATTATGGAATATTGTATAGTTATGGAATGTACAATTGTCATGATTGATAGAGTTGAGGAAAAATTAATGGGATACTGAGTAGATGTAGGAGATCACATTGGAGATAATTGTGGGATGTAGGAGATCACATTGGAGATAATTGTGGGATGTAGGAGATCACATTAGACATAATTGTGGAGCAGCTACTGATATGGAAAGACCAATGTTGCATGGAGAAGATTGGGGAATGTGATTGCTTGGTCTAACAAGACACATATGAGAATGCACATAAAATAGATGGAAACCATGTCACTATTGACACTGCAAGAAGGGCGGAGCCCTTAATGGGTCGGTACAGGCTCGCACAGGTCTGCAGTGAAAGTTTGGACTCTACCCAAATTATCCAATCACTTTTAATTTTTTATATTAGTCATTCACCAATTACCAACTCATGAGAAAACCTCAATCCAATATCATCTCAACTCTTACCCATTCCCAAACTCAAACTTGTAACAAATTGATAAATGTATTTTTACACACTTATTTTACTGTCAAAATATGAAAAATTGTTGATTAATATGTTGAAGTATCGCTTAATTCTATGTAATTTATGTTTTGCAGGACAAAGTGATGCATTGAAATATAGCTTAATTCTATGTATTTTACGTTTTGTAGGACAACGTGATGAATGTGGCGAAAATAAGGAGAAACAAGTGGAAAATGATCAAGTTGAAGGAAATTAAAGTTTAGGGACCAAATTACAAATATTCAAAAGATGACTAGAAAGGAAAAACGAAGATATGAAGATAACAAGGTCAAATTGGGCTAAAGAATAAAGCAATGGAAGAAGAAGTGGAGAAAGAAGTCACAAAACGAGGAATGGAGTTCGAAGACTAAAATGCAACAATTGTGAAAGTGGGATAAGCTATGCGGTCACGTATCCTAATCCCCTATGCAGTCGCATGTGCCCCTTCAGAGAACTCTAGCACCCAGTTCACGACTACTATGCGACCACAACACCTATCACTATGTGGTCGCATAGTAGTAATTTGTGACGCAAATCTCAATTTCCTAATTTATGTCAAATTCTTATGGAAACCAACTTCTTTCACGATATTTCAACCTTGGAATGTACTAGAACGGGAGAGAATGCCTACATACATATTTTTCTCTTGGTTTTGCTCTAGATTTCCATGGAGAATTAAAATTATTGGTGAAGATAGGAAGGAACTCATTGGATTTGGAGATTTCACACCCTCTATTCATGTAATTTGATCTTTCCTTGTTGAATAATTCTAGGATTTACACTTTTCCTACATGAATTTGTTTGAGATTGATTTAACCTTTATTAAATTCTTCATAAATCTAGTCACACTCTTTCTATTGAATAATTAAAGTATTTGTTGAATTTTAAACTCAAATTTATATTATTGATGTGATTAATTACTACCTTATGTTTGATGTATATGGTCGTTTTTTAATCTTATTCCAATGAAAAACGTGGGAATGTGTTATAGAAAACCTAAATTATAGGATTACAATTGAAATAAATTGATTTCCAATGATATATCTTCTGATTAGAGAGTTGAGATGAAAACCTCTAATTGAGTTAAAAAAATGAATAATTGATGATGATTGACCCAATCCAATTGAGCGAATTCTGGCGCTTCACTATTCGAAACATTGATTTTAATTTCATTATTTCAAATTTTGATTTAAACTTCACTAAAGCAATAAATTCTATTACACATTCCAAGAGAACATTCACCTTTTGTTCCTTTGAGCAATCCATCTCCATGTAGAATCGACGCCCCAAAGCTGAGCTATAAATACCGCATTATTCTTTGGGCGTAATCAAATTTTGGCGCCATGGCTGGGGAGACGGTACAAAATACCAAGGGATCGACTCAAAAAAGTGATATTGTTCATTTACTATTCTTTAGTTAAATTAATTTTCTTATTTGTTATTTTTTTTATTCTCATATATTTAAGTATTCGTGTTTTATGATTAGGGATAGAGACGAGCAAGGAAGCGCTACCAAAGGACCTTTTCCAGTGTTAAAATCACTTTCTAACCCTATCTTTGATACTGCATCTATTACCACGAGCACCATACTACACAACACTATGACTAATAGTAAACATGGCAATGCGCATTATAGGACTTTACATGATTATCTTTATCCCCACATGCACGTCCACACCATTATGCATCATGTTTCCTCCTAATATGTAGCGTATGGAACTTAAACCAGGAATGATTCAACTTCTTCCCACTTTTCATGGGCTCGAAAATGAAAATCCATACATGTATATTAAGGAATTTGTGGAGGTGGTCACAAGCTTCCACAACCAACATGGTACAACGGACGCAGTGAGGCTAAAATTTTTCCCATTTTCACTTAAAGAGCGAGGCAATGGTCGATTGGCACTTGGGCTGAAATTACTCGAGTATTCTTTAATAAGTACTTTCACTACCAAAAAACTAGTGCCTTAAAGAAACAAATTTCGTCGTTTACTCAAAAGGATAACGAAACCTTATACCAAAAATGAGAAAGATATAAAGAACTACAAGCCCTTTGCCCCCACCACAGTTATGAGAATTGGCATAACGTGAACTATTTCTATGAGGGATTAACACTTGTGGAGCATCAATTCGTAGAGATGATGTATAGCAGTGAATTTTTACAAAAAGATCCTGATGAAGCTATAGAATATCTAGATGACCTAGCACCACTGAGAGTACCAATAGGTTACGAACCATCGAAAATCCCACTAGCATATGTATCTATCATCTTAGGGAGGGAGATAACCTTAGAGCCAAAGTAGAAGCTCTCACTAGAGAACCAAAGACCATACGTGCTAAGGACTTGAAATCTACACAGAATGTATCCCCTGTTGAGTCTCAAGACCCTATATTGTGTGTGGTAGAACTGATCATCTAGCATAAGAGTGTAGTACTTTTACTGACATGAAGAGGGTTTATAAGGAACACTGTAATGCCTTAGGCACATACGAAAAGTACTATGCTCCATTTTCGAAAACCTACAATCCTGGGGCGGAATCATCCTAATTTCAACTGGAAATTTGAAAACCATCAACCTGTCCAACCATCTAGAGCTTTTAATACACCTTCATATCAGCCCACAACTTTTAGGAACGCTTTAGAAGACACTTTACATACTTTTATAGAGGCACAAGGTAAGGCAAATCAGAAGTTTGAGACTATGATCACTCAGGTAGTTGAGGAAAACAAAGAAATAAAAAATCCTATGNTCAGGTAGTTGAGGAAAACAAAGAAATAAAAAATCCTATGTCTAAGTTGACTAATGCCTTAGCTGTAGGAGAGCGTGGGAAATTTCCAGCTCAGTCTCAACCAAATCCTAAGGGACAACACATGGTACAAACATCAAGATCGGAATAAAACAATCTTAAGGAAGTGAATGTCATAACCACTAGATTAGGAAAAGTCATAGAACCAATTCCCAATCCTAGGGAAATTGAAAAGGAGTCTAGAGAATCTAGTGAAAGTAGGATTGTGAGCAAATGGTTGAAAACCCGATTATAGTACCTTTCTCTCAAGCTCTTAAGCCTACGCGGAAGTCTACCGATAAACATAGTGAAATCCTAACACCTCAAGCAAGTATAAATCCATGTGCCTCTCTTGCATGTGATTTATCAAGTTGCTACATATGCTAAAGTCCTTAAGGACTTGTGCACTGTGAAGAGAAAGCACCATGTCAATAAAACTGCTTTCTTGACTAAGCAAGTGAGTGTTGTGATTGACCAAAAGATCCCACCGAAGTATAAGGACCCTAGTTGTCCTACTGTGTCATGTGTCATTGGGAACCGTGAGTTTGTACAAGCTCTTCTTGACTTAAGGACAAGTACAAATCTCATGCCTTATAAAATTTACTTGTTTTTAGGTTTATGTGAGATAAAACTAACTTCTGTAGTTTTATAATTAGCCGATAGGTCTACCATTAGGCATATTGGGGTAGTTGAGAATGTATTGGTTCAAATTGACAAATTTTA
>CAIGRN010058440.1:0-16066 GCA_903798345.1 Fraxinus anomala
CTCAACTCACAATTTTGACAAGTAGGTCAAGGCAACGTCGACATCTCTAAGACAAATGAAGTCCCGTGACTCACAAACATGGATCATGCCATATTTGCGACGTGGCACGATGGCCATATCCATGCCAAAAGAATGGAACAATATGTAAAAATGTTCATGGCATTGATATGTACACAAGACATTGGCCACCAAAAATGCAATCCACACCCAAACTAAAACTTATTAGATTAAAATCATAAGGCCCCTCCACATTTAAAAATTTGGCTTATTCTTTTCAAAGTTAGTCTTTGGCCCTCTCCCTCCCTTTATATATAAATATACAGCCTGATCTTTTGCTCATTGGGGCAGAATAAAAAACTTTTCACCGTTGATGTGGTATGAGAACTTGTTGATGTGGCAAATCAAAATAAGGTTTTTACCACATCAGTAGTTGAAATTTTTTTATCTTGCTCACAGGGAGAATGAGATCAATTTCATATAGATATATGTACGAGTTTGTGTGTAAATTTCTTTACTTTTCTTTTTCATAATTTTGTCCGGCTTTTCAATTCAATCACATCAAGTGTTTTCACTTTGGACAATTCCGTCTGTACCGAATTTTTTGTACCGAAAATATTACACCCTCTCACATACGTGTGAGCCCCGCATAAATAAAAAAAATCTCAAATGTGTGGTCTCCACACCCTATTGTGAGTGTAGGTAAAAGCTTAGGTAAAAAAATTGATGTACATGTAGCATTGTCATTTTACTTTTCTCACAATGATGAAGGTGGATTTCAATTACATTTATTATATAATAGCGACTATGATTTTCATAGTAAAAGAATGTTATATTTGTGTTCCTATGTTTTGTCGACTTAAAATAATTCTTTCTTTCTATGTCGCCAAATCCCTTTTCGACTTATCGATTCTTATAACACCGATAAAACAAACTTTTTGGGTATATTCCGTAAGAAAAGTTAAGATTAAACTCGACACACTCGATTTTTTTATTACTCAGTTTATACTATTCTTATTCATCGCGAAAGTTAATGGTTTCTAGCTACGATTAAGTTTCAACGTGAAGGGGATGTAAATTTATTGTTTAAGCATTAATTATTTTAGTAAAAGAAACAGGATTTATGTACATTTGGCAAGGCAAAATAATAAATAGAAAATAAATAATTTAAACCTCTTGTTGAAGATGCTGGCTTTTAGATATATAGCTTTCTTCTCGTCATGTTTTGTTATTATTTATGATTTAGAAATTAAGCTAAAACAAATAAATTAAGAACTAATAAATAGAAAAAAATAATTTAAACCTTTTTTAAGATGTTGGCTCTTAAATTTATAGATTTCTTCATTGTCATGTTTTATTATTATTTATAATTCAGAAATTAAGCTAATACAAATTAATTATGAACGGTTGTGATTTGTGAAGATGTTTGTCCCTAGAAACCTACCACCTTTGAGAAATCTATAATCATGAGTTTTGTTGGATCACATGTAAGTTCGAGCACTTTTTAAACGATGAAGAAATATGTTATAAACTCAAGTTTTTTTGTCGCTTATATATATATATATATTGAACGATTTTAGCCCTCTATAATTTAATTATTTCAATAATACTCTACTTTTCATTTTTAATATATATTTAATTTATTTAACTATTTAATTATCATCGATGTATGTGTACATTTGACAAATTCATTTCATTTGTGTGCTTTCATTAACATGTGAATTATTTATTATTAATTCTTAATTAATTAATATTCATATTCATTTAATTAATATTCATCCTTATTTATGCGTTTAATATTATTAATTCTAATTATAAGTTAACTAGAATTTTATATTCAAGAATACATTTAATTATTCATGATTATATATGCTAATTAACAACTAGTTTTACTTACTTAAAAATTAAATAAATGATTTAACATTTATTGTCACGTATATATTTTATGGTATTAATTATAATTTAATTAATATTCATGTATATTCAAATATTATTTTTACAATACTTATAAAGTATTTTGTAATAATGTGCAATTTACGTTCAACATTAATCCGTTTATTAAAAAATTTCGTAACTACACGAAGTTGTTGTCAACTCAAAATTGTAAGCCATTCAAAATGAAGCTCAAAATAAGAAAGGTCAAAGTATGAAAAGTCAAAGTCAAACAAAGTGGCGGCAGAGATAATCTAGTATTAACCGTGCATGATAATCTTGATCAAGGAAAAGGGGTCCCACTGATCTTTCAAGGGCCTCATATGCTACAGCATCAGAAGCGATGGTCGCTCACCTACGGAATCCAAATGGTTTCGAGGCTGCATGTCCAATAAAATTCTCGTATAGGTGCAAAACTGCTCAAAATTGAAGTAAGACTATAGTAATAATCCCTCGTACTAAAATAAGCTAATTTTTTTTTGTGATATTAACAAGATTGGGTTTTCCCAAATGTTTGAGTAATCGAAGGGGACTTGGAATTTGATCCATTGTATGCGATCTTGAGTTTAGGTCATCTTTTTCAAATTGACACTTGAAACAATGGTAATGAAATTAATGAAGTACTTGATATTTTCAAGGAATTTTGATCTTACCAAAATGCGAAAATTTTGGAATTCAAAGAGTGCAAAGACGGTATATTTATCTATTATTTTTGCGATATTGATTTATTAGTTTCATTTAAATTTCACATTCAAAGTAAATCATAAATTACTATATATTTATCTCGTCACCTAAGTAACAATTAGAAATGTCAAGCAAATCGGATTACACTGGGGTTGACTCTAGAAACTCGCAACTTGATGTCAAACCCATTTGACAAGACTTTTGAAAACCTTAAAGTTGCTTTTGAGATTAATTACATTTTTTTAAAAATATATTTAGATAATTTTTTTGGGAATGCTTTTACCTGATTGGAAGAACTTTAAAAAAAGTTGACAGTTGACCTAAAGTAAAGTAGTTTTCTTAGAAAACTCTTATACAAGAAATATAAATCATGCTAAATAAGTTGTAGAGTATTGTCACTACTTTTGTCCAAAAGCTATAACTAATGGTATAAATGTATTACACCTTATACCACCCAAAATCAAGACTGAGAATCCACCATAAGCATAGTTCACAAGTCCATACCCGTTTCAAGCATGCTCCCACATTATCTAATCCATTCCATGAGAATACCCCAACATCAACTCGAAGACGGGACCTCAACTTTAATACCAACATGAAGTATGGTATTGTCGTCGTCCTAAAGTAATGGATGATGGTACAAATGCTATCCACCCATATTACTTAGAATCAAACGGGAGCATGCTTGAAATAGTGGCCCGACGGATGGGCCCAGGATGGATACTTGGTTTTGATTGGATTATATATGATGAATTGTATAATTAGCCCCTATTTGATGGCTATTATTCTCATATGGTGTTTGGAATAGTGAAATTTGAGAGAATGTATGGTCAAAAAATAATTTTTTTAATTTACGTACAAAATATTTTATTATATAAAAGTGTGGGTGAAAATGAATATGAAAATTAAAGAATTTTATTTTAAAGAAGGACAAACAGATGCCTAGTGTCATAAGCTATAACTTCCGTACAAAATGGTTACAATATCTACATTAGTTGTCATTAGAACTGAATGTGTTGCATTTGAGTTGAAGCCGAACCATCCCGTATGGTGGATTATATTACCCTACATCTCATTGAAATGCCAATTTTACAATCATGAACGCGAAATTAAACTGGAGACAACATTAATTTAAAAAATTTATGTAATTGTGAACCCACTTTTAAAGGAACGAACATTGTGGTACATCTAATTCTCATAACATGACACTGGAAGAGAGTGGTATTCACCAAGGTCCTGTTTGATAGGTGCAATTTTTCATGGAAGTTGGAATATATTTTTCAACTTTCTACTTTTTGTCATATTTGATAAAAATATTCCATGGAATTTATTTTTCAATGAAGCCTCACGTGATTGACTTTTCCTTATTTTTGAGGAATTGATTTTCCCACTACTTTGGTAGGAATTAGGGTTTCTCATTTTTTTTTTTTTTTTGACAATGGATTTTTTTTTTCCCCTTAGTTGAACAATTTCCATGAAAAATAAAATTAAACAAACACTAAAAGATTCAAAATTTCAATATTTTACTGACGAAAAATTATAACAATCAAACACAATTAATTGACAATTCCCATTAAAATGAATTCTAGACAATTCAATGTTCTAAAATTCATTTTCTTTCCATCCAAATTTCATCATTGCAATCAAACGGACCCTAATTGTTATTTAAGAAAATCAAAACAACCTAAATTAACTAGGAATAGCCGAATAGGTGATACCTTGTACAACAAGCACATTCCATCTTGAATCCTAGAAATTTTCAAAATCCGAATAGTGCTTCTATGTAAGGAAAAAAAATAAAAATTGGTGCTACGTGGCATACTGAGAAGCATTTTTTATATGGACCCGCGTGAACTCCTATGTACCAGATCACACCCACCTCATGAACTTGAAAAACAAAACCATAGTCGCGGTACTCGCTCGTGTAGGACACAAGTACAAACAACGTCAGCTAATTGCCACGTCATCTAAAAGCAAGGGTATTATAGGAATTAAACTATTCTTTCACTTCTTAAACGCGCAGTACCTTCGTCTCAACTCTTTTATTTGTTTTCCTCTTTCTTTTTCCATTTTTATCCTTTCTAGTCTTCCGCTGTCGCCGGGAAGTTCCTAACTACTGTTTTTGCCGCCGGCAGCTTTCTATATTACGCTGGGGAAAGACTCAACCAGTCGTGTTTCAGTACACCGCGACATTCATTAGAAAAGGACTTTTTGACTTTTAAGCATCAAGGAAACCGGCAGTATAAGTTTTAGGATGCGTTTTGCGGTCAATTTCTTCGGATCTGAGGGGGTGAAACGGGTGCTGGTTTAGTGCTGTTGAATGTTGGAGGGGGTTTTGGTAGTTTTAAGAGGTGAGGTGTAGATGGTACTTTGCAGCCGTGGAGGCGCATGATAATGAGCGGAGGGGGATGGTGGTGGCGGTGGTTTGGCGGTGACCGTTTCACATGGAATGGCAGATCTTGTTAGCTATGGTAATGCCAGCCGTGACATCGAGCAGGTATTTTAGTTCTCTCTTTCTCTCTCTCAACACTTTCAAAGATTAAAAATAAGATCTTTGTGTTATATTGGTGTTTTTGTTTGTTGCCAAAGGTGAAGAACTTGTAACTTACTTTCTAAGAATTTGATCATTGGGAAGAAATCGTATCTGTAATTATGCATTTTTTTTTTCAAGAATTGGTGAAACTCAACTGTTTCATTTAGAAGAACGAAGTCGTTTTTGTGGAATCTGTTTTTTTCTGTAATTTTTTACAACTCTATCCTATCTTTAGTAATTTTTTTCCTTTATATTTTGTAGTAGCTCATAAAAATGGGATCTTTATACGGCTAAATTTCGGAATTTTACGAGCCTAAAATAACTGAACAATTATGTATTTTTCTGCTATGTACAAGCTGTGCTTTTCTATTTGGTGCCTTTTTCAACAAGACTATGGAATGTTAAAATTAGAGTAATTTGAGGTTTAAAGCATGCAAGAACCTGTTTCTGGCAGTAGTTTCATTTTCATTGGCGTACAATTACTTTCCCTTTTGGCCTTCACCATTTACAAAATGAGGAAGAATTGTGAGACAAGGGGGAAGAATTGTCCCTAATAATTTTATTGTCTAAGAAGTATGATTCAAATTATATGGGATTGATAGGAATATATGGGATTGATAGGAATATGGGTTGCAGCTTTGCTATCAATATGGGTTGCAGCTTTGAACTTCAAGTTCTTTTGGGGATTCTTACATGGTTAATAGATATATGACTATACATGTAGATGTATAAGTTTAGCAGATACGGTTGAAAGTCACTGAGGGACTGTCTCCAATGGATAGAAAATATCTGTATTCAGTAATATTAAATCAATGGCGTCAAACGTGGCAATATTGTAAAATGTGGTATGCATCATTATTCATGTTATGATGAAACAAACTGCAGACATGTAATATAGACATGTTCAAGAAGCTAAGTGAACCTACTAGAATGAAAATGAACTAATGTAAGACAATACTCTAAGGGCGGACATGTAATGTAGACACGTGCAAGAAGCTACTTGAACCTACCAACATGAAAAATGGAACAAATTTAATACAAATCTCTAAGTTCAATTTAACATACAATTGTAATATAGACACATGCAAGAAGCTGCATGAACCTACCAACATGAAAAATGGAACAAATGTAAGACAATTCTCTTAAGATCAGTTTAAGATTCACTAGTGAACATTGCACAAAATCTCACAATAAATGTTCATAGAGAACATTGCATTGAAAAAAATTTGAAGAAGTTGCTCTATTTCATTCATTGCATTTACTTATTCAGCAACATGGGAAAACGCAAGACTAGAAAAATAGGGAGAACACTAGGAGTTTGAGTGCTCTTAAGTTCTCATCCCTCCCCTTATATCCTACTATCATTAATGAAATGCATATGATCGTGCTTCCCTTATCTTTTAGTGTGTTCTATATTAACTTTAGTGAATTTTATTTGCTTTTTATGTGATATGATGCTTTATTTTACTATTTAAGAAAACAGTTTATTCTCTATAATTTGTTCAACTTGTCGATAAGTGTCTTGCATGGGTCTGATAAGAGTTTGATAAACTTTTATTTGGCAACAAGACATGGATGGAGTAACAGACTAATGCCCGAGGTTGTCCAGACGTGTCTGTGCCGACACTTCATTATTGTTCTGAAAATGTTTATATTTCTTATTAGAGATGGCTTCACGATCTATTTAGCTGTTTAAGACTTATATAATGTTATTTTTCTGAAATGATGTCATTCTCTATTTATCAACTTATGTTTGCAGCTGTAAATGCCTCTATTAGTAATTGATCCCATGTTACCATTTGCAGGCATTGATTGCTCTTAAAAAGGGTGCTCAACTACTTAAATATGGTCGTAAGGGAAAGCCTAAATTTTACCCGTTTAGACTCTCTAATGTAAGTTCCATATACTGAATGCATAATCAGGACTCATCTCTTTGTTTGGTTATAAGATCTCCTGGGAAATGGATAAAGATGTTTTGCATAAACAGATTCATATGGGCTTGAGATGATATTATCCGCACATTCGTTATTAACATTACTTTATAATTTTTCCTTTTTTCATTTGCTTTGCTATAATTTCATGGTTCTCTGGTGATGCAAGTTATAATTTCTATACCTATATTTTCTCACAACGTAGGTGAATTTTTTCTAAGAGCTGATATAACACTTTATTTAAAATATTTTTAAAAAATCTAATAAGAAATATAAGTATGCAATTATTGAAATATTTATTGGGGTTGATTAAATAAAATAGTTTTAGTAAAATGGTTTTAGATTCACTATAGGCTTTAGGAGAAAAAATAACACAATGATTCTTTGATAATTGACAACTCTCACATTGAAAGGATGAACAATCTATATTCTTGATCAGAGAAGGGAATAAATGTATTCGCTATGGAAAACTTGGATGGCCTAATCTAGGATATGCCATAACATTATTTGACTGTTAACTGACATTTAACTACAACTGCTACCCAGTGCTTGAGCTTGTTTATTTTTAGAAGAGTTGTCATCGAAATAATAGAGTCCATTTACCATCTTAGCATTGCCAAATCACCTTTTCCAAATTCAAATCCTGAAAAACACAATAGAATTAAAAAAAATTTAGTCCCTAGTCAATTTACTGATAGATAACAAATTCTAAGAGAGATTTGGCACATGAAAGACTGATTTTAGTTCAATATTTTCTGAGATATGAAACATTTACCTGCAATAGGTGACTAACTACCATCAGCAATCATAATTTTCGAATTACCAATACAAGGTGAATAGGATTTAAATAAATATGGTAGACTAGTCATGTGATCAGTTGCACGCACCAGAGTCGATGATCTGGTACTGTAGTAGAGAAATTAGTTAATGCGCTTAAGAGTATATCTGTCTGTGCTACTGAACCTGTAGGGAGTTTAGATGACTGATTGGCACTCAGCAACTTAAGGAGGTGTTCTATTTGTTCTTTGTTAAGTGGGACAGCAACCTCATTATCTGTGCCATCTTGCATTCCATACCCTTCTTGTCACCAAATTGCCTACTCTTCCAATATGCTGGTTTCCCATGAAGTTTCCGGCACATTTCTCTCGTATTCCCTGGTTTGTTATAGTAGTCACACCACCGAGGCTTATCCTCAAAATTTCCTTGGAGCTGTGGCAGCACAAATTCTGAGAGAGCTTTGGCATATGAAAGACTGATTTTAGTTCAATATTTTCTTATATAATTATGGAATCTTTACCTGCAATAGTTGACAAACTACCATCAGCAAACCTAATTTTCAAATTTCCAATACAAGGTGAATGGTAGTTAAATAAGTATGCTAGACAAGTCATGTAATCAGTTGCACCAGAGTCAATGATCTAAGGTATTGTAGTAGAGGAACTAGTTAATGCTCTTAGGAGTCTACCTGTCTGTGCTACCGAATCTGTTGGGAGTTTAGATAACTGATTGGCACTCAATAACTTATGGAAATGTGGTGGCATTTGGTGGTCATTAAAATTCGCGATGTTTTGGATATCTGTCGTTTTGAAGGGTATATGTAATGTCTAATTGAGTTGCTACTGCTTCCTATTAACCATCAGTCCCTAATTTTTCATATCATCATGACTTCTCAAGCTATTTTAAGTTTTGTTCTTAATTTGTTTCTTTGACATGGAAATATTTGATTTATTGTTAATATTGCAGGATGAAACATCTTTAATTTGGATTTCTAGTAGTGGTGAAAGAAATTTAAAGTTAGCTTCAGTTTCAAGAATTATCCCTGGACAGAGAACCGTGAGATTTTGGAGACCTTATTTCATGTTCCTAATTCATTTTAGAACAATTTTTGATTGTTTATGACTTTTCCTCAACTTCTTTGCGTGTTTCTAGGCTGTTTTTCATCGATATCTGCGTCCTGAAAAGGACTATGTATCCTTCTCTCTCATATACAACAATGGGAAAAGATCTCTTGATCTGGTTGGTGATTGGCTGCTTTCTGTTATTAAATAAGTATTTTATTTTCTCTGTATTTTACATGGAAGTTGTGCCTATTCTTTGTTGTATATTTAGATCTGCAAGGACAAAGTTGAGGCAGAGATCTGGATAGCTGGTCTTAAGGCTTTAATATCATCTGAACAAGCTGGGCGCTCAAAAATTGATGGATGGAATGATGGAGGACTCTATTTTGATGCAAGTCTTTCAGCCTTGCATTATCTATCTGCTAATGATCATGTGGTTTATTCTTTCTTTTGGGAGCATACATTGAAGTAATATAGTGTTATGTTTCTTGATTAGAAGACTATGCTAGAGTTCAGGTTTGCCAATTGTTTTGTTTTGCTTCCACATAAATCATCCAGTCCTTGCAACATCAAAACTTGGAGATCAGTTTAAAAAGCTTTTTGGGATATTTTGATTTCCTTAGGATATCATTCAGTGAAAAATCTTGTTGTCCTTTTTTGGTTGAGAAATCTTACATTTGAAAAAGGAGTTACGTAGGCGATCCCAAATTTATTGGGACAATGCTTAGTTTGTCGTTGCATATCCTGAAACAGGTAGATCCTTGTGCTTGATGCAATATTTGTTAGAATAACCTAGTGCGTTTGTTTTCCAATAGGATGTGATGGGGGATGAGTTGATTTCTTGTTTGTTTTTCGATACATCTTCTACTGCTACTAGTCTTGGAGATGGACGAGTAATATGTAGAATGAGAAAAATTATATTGTTGATGGTATTGGTGATGTTAAAACACAAACATTACTGTCATGTTTAACTTGTGATTCCTAATGAAATGATTCCAGGATAACAGAGATTTGACATCAAATAGTCCAAGCAACAGTTCTGTGAGTGCTGCACGAGAGGTTAGCTCTCCTGAGGTTTCTGTCAAGTTGAGCATAAATCCTTCACGAGACAGCTATCGCACGGATAATTCGGTGCATTCAGAAAGTTCACATGTAGCTTTGGATCAAACAAACATGCAGGTGAAAGGATCTGGTTCAGATGCTTTTCGAGTGAGCGTTTCTAGTGCCCCCAGTACTTCCAGTCATGGTTCTGCACCGGATGATTGTGATGCTTTGGGGGATGTATACATATGGGGTGAGGTTATATGTGATAATGTTGTCAAGGTTGGGCCAGGAAAGAATGCTAGTTCAGTAAGTATGAGAGCAGATGTGCTTCTTCCCAGGCCATTAGAATCTAATGTTGTTCTGGATGTCCATCATATTGCTTGTGGGGTCAGGCATGCTGCATTAGTCACCAGGCAAGGTGAAGTCTTTAGCTGGGGTGAAGAATCTGGGGGGCGGCTTGGCCATGGAGTTGGGAATGATGTTACTCAACCGCGTCTTGTGGAATCTTTATCCTTTTGCAGCGTTGATTTTGTGGCGTGTGGAGAATTTCACACTTGTGCTGTTACGATGGCTGGTGAACTTTATACATGGGGAGATGGTACGCATAATGCTGGCCTTTTGGGTCACAGCACTGATATCGGTCACTGGATACCAAAAAGAATTTCAGGTCCCCTTGAGGGACTTCAAGTTTCGATGGTCACTTGTGGTCCATGGCACACTGCCTTGATAACTTCAACTGGACAACTCTTTACATTTGGGGATGGGACCTTTGGTGTTTTAGGCCATGGTAATCGGGAAAATGTCTCATACCCGAGAGAGGTTGACTCTCTTTCAGGGTTGAGGACAATTGCCGTTGCTTGTGGAGTGTGGCATACTGCTGCTGTGGTTGAGGTTATTGTAACACAGTCTAGTGCTTCATCTGGAAAATTATTCACGTGGGGTGATGGTGATAAAAACCGTCTTGGACATGGTGACAAAGAACCTCGACTGAAACCTACTTGTGTGCCTGCACTTATCGATTACAATTTTCACAAAATTGCCTGTGGACATAGTTTGACTGCAGGCCTGACTACATCTGGGCATGTTTTCACAATGGGAAGTACAGTCTATGGTCAGCTTGGAAATTCTCAGTCTGACGGAAAGCTACCTTGCTTGGTGGAAGACAAGCTTGCTGGTGAATCTATTGAAGAAATTGCTTGTGGTGCATATCATGTGACTGTCTTGACATCCAAAAACGAGGTCTACACGTGGGGAAAAGGAGCCAACGGGAGGTTGGGCCAGGGAGATATAGAAGACCGGAAAAAGCCAACACTAGTTGAAGCTTTAAAGGATAGGCATGTTAAATATATTGCATGTGGATCAAATTTCACAGCTGCTATATGTCTTCATAAATGGGTTTCTGGTGCTGAGCAGTCTCAGTGCTCAGCTTGTAGACAGGCTTTTGGCTTCACGAGAAAGAGGCATAATTGCTATAATTGTGGACTAGTACACTGTCATTCTTGTAGTTCTAGAAAAGCATTACAGGCTGCATTGGCACCTAATCCTGGAAAACCATATCGTGTTTGTGATGCCTGTTTTGCTAAACTAAGTAAATTAGCGGAAGCTGGGGTCAATAGCCAGAGAAATGCTGTACCACGCCTTTCGGGTGAAAACAAGGACAGATTGGACAAGGCTGATCTGCGATTGGCCAAGTCGGGAATGCCATCCAATTTTGATTTGATTAAACAGTTAGATACAAAAGCGGCTAAACAAGGAAAGAAATCGGATACGTTCTCTTTAGGCCGTTCCTCTCAAGTGCCTTCTCTGTTACAGCTACGAGATGCTGTAATGTCTACAGCTGTTGATGCTCGTCGAACAGTTCCAAAACCAGTTCTTGCACCATCTAGTGTTAGTTCTAGGTCTGTGTCCCCCTTCTCAAGAAAATCTAGCCCTCCGAGATCTGCAACACCAGTCCCTACAACTTCAGGACTTTCTTTTTCCAAAAGCATTACAGATAGTTTGAAGAAGACTAATGAACTTCTGAATCAGGAAGTACATAAATTGCGTGTACAGGTACATTCCAAATGTCAATCTTTGTTTCATCTTTTAGCTTTAATTTCTCGAATTAATCTTTTTTATTTTGACGATAGGTCGAGAGCCTTAGAAATCTATGTGAACTGCAAGAATTGGACATCCAGAAATCAGCAAAGAAAGCTCAAGAAGCAAAGGCATTAGCTGCAGAGGAATCTGCTAAATGTAAAGCTGCAAAAGAAGTGATGAAGTCACTTGCTGTACAGGTGAGGTTGAGCTTTAGATTTGTATTGGCATCTCGTAAATTGAAAAATTACCTCTTCGCTTGAAAGTTCACTGGAAGAGAAATTTTTGGGTGGTTATTCCTGTGATCAATTATGTGCCTGGTGTTTATACTGTGGGGATATCACGTGGAATTCTTTATGCTGTCTTGATTTGTTCTCCCGCCATAGACACCTACGCACAACTAAATTACCGTGTTTGGTGGGCTACTTGAAGCCTCTCTATCTGTCTACGCCTATATTTTTATCTCTTGGTGCTGAATGAATGTTTGATTGGTCTGTTATAAGAACTTAGCCCTTGTATCATTAATTTTTTATCTGTAAGGTAAAGGTCAATGGCTTCTCTTATTTTCTCAATTTCCAGCTCAAAGATATGGCAGAAAGACTGCCACCCGGGGCTTATGATTCTGAAAGCATCAAGCTGGCTTACCTACCAAATGGTGCGGAACCAAATGGCATACACTATACTGGTGCAAATGTAGAAAGGAATTCAAGATCTGATATGATCAACAGCTCAAACACGACTTCCCACCTTGGAATTGACTCCACTACGGTAAATAGAATGAGCAATGAAACTAACTCGGGTGCTCAGGGACTTGGATTTTCCGCTATCAATGGGATGAATGAATGCTCGGATGTCAGACTTCCTAATGGAGGTGAAGATGTTCTAGATTATAGGAATAACGCTGAATGTATCAACAATAAAGAATCTGTGCCTCAAGACGGTGAACATGTCTTGAAATCAAGAAACTCAATGGTTCCTGCTAATGCTAGTCAAATTGAGGCTGAGTGTATTGAACAATATGAACCTGGTGTGTATATAACACTTGTAGCCCTTCGAGATGGAACTAGGGATCTCAAACGTGTCCGCTTCAGGTATCCGGCTTCCTAATTTTTTATTCTAGCCTCAATATATTTTTCTTTTATAGAAGGGTATATATAGGCCAGGTTTGATCCACATTCTTCTCAAAATTCGTTCTTTCAAAATTTATTTTCAACCACACATTTTTCAATAAAATAATATTATACTCAAATTAAAACTTTTCCTTATTTTTTAACCACATATTTTTCATTACATCACATCATAAAATGCATTATTTTCTAAAAAATGTGCATCAAACACCCCTATATTATATAATTGGTTAGATAAGACTTTCTTTAACTATTAGTATAATTCACTAAATATCACTTAATTTTCAGTTTAGATGAGACTTTCTTTAACTATTATGATTCACCATAGCTTAATTTTTCTGAAAATTGTTCTCAAATCTCATTTAATGCTGTTGATTATGGTCTAAGCAATGTTTGTTCATATAGTTGCAACTTCATCAATGTCAGAACAGTTGTAATTAATGTTGTGATGTGAATAAGAATTAACTTCTTTCGTCTATATGCAGCCGGCGAAGATTCGGGGAGCACCAAGCGGAGACTTGGTGGTCAGAGAATCGAGAAAAAGTTTATGAAAGATACAATGTTCGTGGATCAGACAAGTCATCATTTTCCGGACAGGATATGCGCAGGTTTGAGGGAGCTCTTTCACCATCTTCCCAAATATAGGTACAAAGGAAAGAGAAATTCTCCATTTATGCCAATGCAGGTTCTCATAGTGATGGAGGAAATAGACATCCATCTATTTTTGCCCTTCCCCCATTTTTCTTACCCCTTCTCTTTAAATTTATCTTCTTCCTAATTTATTTCTGGGGAATCCATCGTCACTTGCTGTATTGTAGTGTATATAGACATGTCGATTATTATATGCTAGAAAGTTTTTGTGCCCGGTTTTCCCCCCCATTTTCTGCGTAGCTTATACAGCGGGTTTCTATTACCACTTGCATGATTTTCCAGTTCGTGATTTTGTCGAATCAAACAATCAGAGAAAACTTTCTTGTTTTTGCTTAGCCAAGGGTCTATCTGTGACACCTATCGACATGCTTCCAGTGTGTGCATGTTCATACGCGGCCAACAATTTGGGAGAGGTCTGCACGAACCTCTCCGAATAGGTGATATATTTTTTATTGTAGATGCAGGAGCAGTTGTGGCTATGTTGAAAGGGAGAGTCAACTGAGTGGTGCACGAGATTCTTTTAATAATCAATCAAAAGAATAAAATAGAAAACATAATGAAGCAAGTGCAACATTGATTATTATTCTGGCAAAGGTAATGCAGAAAATGACTGGTTTCTGTCAATTAGGAGGCAATGTTACTTGTAAAATAGTACATAATGGTGTGTTAGTGCCAAAAGATGATTTTCGAACTCACATAAATTTTGATTTCACTAAAAATGTAACGAGTACCCGTGCAGGCTTGGTAGGTCTCGATACCAAACCGAGCTAAATAACTTCATTCATAATCGAGTTAACTTTTCCATAAAATTTTTTAGATTCAATAGCAGTTGGTGATTTCAACCATGTGTATCTTGATTCCCTCCTATTGTAGAAACCAAAGTTCAAATTATGTACCAAACTTTGACATTATGCCCCTTTATTTTAAGTCTCCTTTCCCATCCCTTAGTTGACTTCAAAGAAAGACATAGTGCATAAGTGGTTTTGTTTAGCATGTTTGACATATTATTGAAATTTAATAATATATTTTGATTTCTCTTTAAATCAATCAATCAATCAACTAAATTTAATGACCCACATTAGTACTTATTCAAGGTTTTTCAAAAGTTCATCTTCTCGAAAATGTGTCAAGAAATTTAAGTATTCAAGTATTAACATGGTATATGATAAGCGTAAATAAACATGTTTTGAGTTGCTCGTGTGTCTGAACTGAAATCTATGGGCCGAATCATCTACTAGTACATTGACAATTGTGTGATTGACTCTAGCTTTGATCCTTACAAAAGGCGATGCTACTACACGTGTGTATGTATGTATATATGTATAGTTGTATATATGTATATTCATTTTTCAGGCTATAAAGTAGCTTAATAATGCATTCCAATAGATTTATCAAAAGAACACCTAAAGAAAACTCACATGTAAAACTTTTGACACTTTTTGCTATACATTACATCTTCAAGGTGACCCTTGCCTGCCCTGTAATCCCATGTCATTGTGCTTCCTCGAAGGGCCTGAAGGCGGCATCGGCATTCCTTTCGGCAAATACCCGTAAAAGTTGTCCGGCGGAACGGGAGATTTAGGCTTAACCTTAAGAAATTGTGTATGCCTAGCACTATGAACTTGATCAACCTGCTGAAATATTAACAAAATGACTAGTAATATCAACATAGTGGGCGTTATTAGAGTCTCTTTAGCCATCACAGAAGAGGGCTAACAAGTTTTGAGAAGAAAGAAAATGGAGGAGAGAGCGTGTGTGTGTGCATGAGCAGGTTCCAAGATTTGAAATTATATAGAGAGTGATGTATGGGGTCGAAATATACTTATATAGCAATAGTTGGTATGGCTAAGCTTTTAAGTAATTGCTTCTGTCTTTCTTGAATTATAATTAGAAGGCGCATAAAGTTTCAATTAGCGAAGAAACAATTATTTATTATACGTTTAATATTGTCAAGAACTCTCTGCTAAATATACTCTCAAAATGTTACGCGTGAGTACATATGGGAAAACAAAACCGGCAAATGGAGTGGTAGTCACGATGAATAAAGCAATTATTTTTTATTTCCTTTTGGGTGGTGGTGGAGGGATTTGAACAGGTCTCAGGAATATTTCTCCGGCTATATATGAAATCGTCAATTTGATGATGGTAATTATTTCATTTAAAAGTTTATTATTAGGGCCCTCTCACCCAGTTTAACAAATCCTGACCTATGAAATGTACTGAAGATCACCACCCCCCCCCCCCCCCCCCACC
>CAIGRN010058452.1:0-10163 GCA_903798345.1 Fraxinus anomala
TTTTAAAAAATATGTAATTTAAAAATATGACCAAATTTATTTGTAAAAATATTTTATTGAAAAAATATTTAATTAAAAATGAGTTTAAAAAATAGATTTTTAGAAAATGAAACTTAAACAAGAACTAAGTCACCGCTTGATAACTATTGTTTAAAAATTCTTTTTTCTATATACTTATTTTTAACTACACATTAACATGATAAAGCCCCTGTTTGACAACCATTATTTAAAAAAATACATACTCATTTTTAACAATATACTCACACAATAAAATATTTTGCGCGTAGATCCAAAATTAATCCTTACTTTTTAATCATGCATTCTCCTAAATATCACTATTCAAAACTCATTTTTCACAAATAATGATTATCAAATATGGATAAAATATTCTGCACAAAATTCAAAAAAAAAATATCTACTTTATGACCTTACATTTTTCTAAAAATCACTTCTCAAAATATCATTTTGGCCAAATAATGATCATCAAACAAGGACAGTGGCAAGTTTGTTTTTACGTACCTGATTTATATACTTTATAATCTAAAGTTGGGAGTTATTCTTGTCTTTGAACTTTTTTGTTAGAAAACTTATTATCTATATAATAAAAATAATATGTCAAGTCTAATTATTATATTAGGAAAAGTTGAACTATATGATTTATTCCACTAATTCGATAAAATCACATGAAATTAGGAATGATCGTGATTTTATATTTAAAAGTTAAAAGATAAATTATTTAAAATATAATTTTACGAATCATGTACCTTGTTGACTTTGAAAATTGTATAACCAAAATTCAAACCAACTTCAAGTGTAAATAAGAATTTTTGTTGATAATTACTTGCAAGTCGCAAGTGCTTTTATCAAATGAGATATTTAAAATATGAAATTATTCGACTTCTTCTCCCCTCTCCTTGAGGATATTGTCCTCTTTTTTATAAGAAATGATGGGCATGTATTTTTCATGTTCATGTCTTGTCAACAACACTGTCAAGCTGAGAACATGTGTCAATGGCTTAAGTCTTTATTAGTTATTGTCAAATCAACATACAGTATCGAACTGAGAAAGTACGACAATGTCATATTCTTATTGGTTGCTGAGGTCAACTCCATCAAACTATCATGAAGCCGGCATTAAATGGGGTTCCCAACAATAAAATGCTTAGAGAAAGAAGCTATAACATGTGATTGGTGAAATAGATGAGCGCTGACGTAAGTCCTTTTGAATGTCATTAATTGATAAAATGTTTTGACAGGGTGTAAGAAATATACAATCATTATGTCATCTTAAATCACAGCGATCGTAAGTACAAACTGACCTTGCAGATTCGATCT
Source organism: Fraxinus anomala (assembly GCA_903798345.1). Lineage (NCBI taxonomy): Eukaryota > Viridiplantae > Streptophyta > Magnoliopsida > Lamiales > Oleaceae > Fraxinus > Fraxinus anomala. The sequence goes on from CAIGRN010058452.1 coordinate 1,336, forward strand.
TAATTTAACATAAGTTTAAGTGCATATAACAAACGTACTTAATTAAGTCGCAGGTCAAATATCAACATACCTCTTGAAAACTATAAAATAACACTTCTCTCCATCACTCACTCTCCCCTCCTCATTCTCTATCTCAATTAGCCCCCACCACTTCCTACGACTCTTATCGTCACCACAATCATCTTCCTTAATGGCCATCTCGTGCCTTATTTTCTAAGCACAATTATCGTGGTTAATCCTTACCCTCAAACACTAGTTATCCACCACCTACTTCGTTCCTTCCCATACTTTAGAACTACTGTCGGTTTCAATTCATTGAAATCCAAATTTGTTTTCCTCCCTCTATCGGTATCTATATTTGAAATTTTCAAATCTAGAAAATGTTAGACGTAAATTGTACGATGGTGGGAGCAAGGTAATAGTTGGCGACATTGGAGATAAATCTTTCTTAGTGATTTGTGGCTGATGGTGACCGATTATACGGTGGTTCATGGCAAGTGTCAATGGTGATGATGGCATGACATCAATGGTGGTGGATAATGGTCGTGTGTAAGTTAAAAAATTACAATATATACTAACCACGCACAATAATTGAGTATGTATAATTTTTTTGTGTTGATGGGATGATTGTTGGTGATGATGTGTGGTGACTATTGGTGGTACATGGTGTGGCGATAACATTGATTTTGGTGGTGTGTTATTAAGTTGTAATACAAAAAAATTACATGTCATCTACAAAAAAAATTCGTATTGATGTAGTGGTAGTGATGATGATGGCAATGGTGAAATTACTGGGTAACTAACTTTAAAAAAATACATTGCAGCAACAATAACACGTAGTGTAAGTTCCAAATTAATAATAATAATCATGTTACACCTTAGCATGATTTAAGTGCAAGTTAACATAGAGTATAAGTTACGATCACGGTAACTATTAAATATAGGATTTTTGTAAAAAATTACATAGTAGTGATATACTAGAAAATTGTATTGAAGTAAAAAAAAATTGTACATTGTTAAAAAAGAACATATTTGAAACCACACTTGATTTTTGAAATATTTTTAAGTTTACTTGACTTTCAAAATCGATCCCATAAATGATTGTAATTGTGAAATCAATCCAAAATGAAACCAATGAGAACCGTGAAAAGATAAATGTTTTTAATTTTACTCTTTCGCCTTTCTTATTTCATCATCAAATGAAACAAAAAGAAAATAAAATTGATCTAATAGAAACTAGAGCATAAATTTGGTGACCAAATGAGTATTTAACACAATAAAAAGAAGATGAGCACATTTTGAAAGTAGGTTGGGCGCGAGTTGAATTAGATTGGATTTTGGTCTAACCTGACACGTTCAGTTTGATAAAAAGTCAAATGGAACTAATTCGTTCACGACTGAAATCCGAACCAATCCAAATCGATCAAGCTTGGGTCAAGTTGGGTTGGATTAATCAGTTTAAGCTTGAGCCCAATTCAAATTGGATCTAATTATTTCTTATTGGGCCATTTCTTATTGCACGATGAAACATTTTTTGTTAAATTTCAACAATTTTTTGAAGTTTGAAACCATTTCAATTGATTGTTTCCAATTACATTAAAAAGTGGGCATTTGAAAGGTCTTGGATTGATTGAGATTGGATCAATTTTATGTGGAGTTTAAATTCGAATCACCGAACAATGAAATTAAAAATATTATAAAACTTGTTAAACATATTATATCATCATCTTTCTTAAATACAGAAGAAAAGAGAGGTACAATGAAAACTGAAAAGTCTTAACTTTATTTTTAGGTTTCTGGTTAACTCATTTTTTAAAATATTTCTAATCTACCTCTATTTCCTCTTCATCTTGTTTACTGTTGTGTTGGTGATTGTAGGTGCGATATGGGTGGTTAAAAATACGTAGTTAAAAACTAAGAAAATTGTTGAATCTATGCGTAAATTTATTCTACAAAAGAATATTTGGTTAAAAATGTATTTGCTGAAAAAAAAAGCCCAAAAAGGGATGTAGCAAATTTTTCATTATTCATGCGCGTCTTCCCATTTGGGGTCCATCCTAAACAGTCTGATAAGTATAAGGACTTCCTGTCGGTTTATTCCTTTTCCCATTCGTGTTCGCAGCGGGGTGACCTTTCGATTGTTCTACGCTAACACGTCATTGCCATAAATTAACAATTATGCTTTGCATTCTCTCTCTTATATTAGAAACTTCCTAGCTGCTGTTGTTCTCTGGTAAATTCATCACCGTCCTTCTCTGAACGGATATGTATGTATAGTGCGTGGATAATACATAATCATCATCTGAAGTCCATTATGATATTCCATTATAATTAAGAATTGAACAAGCCAAAGTCGATTTTTTTTTTTTTTTGGTCTCAAAATTTGTGGGTTATCTTCTTCTTCCTCCTCCTCTCTTATCCTGATATTTACCCATTTTCTTCTGTACTGTCCTTGCATGTCAAATCATTTTCTGGTGGCACTTTTTGTTTAATTCTATCTGGGATTCTCTATTTCATTTAGAATATTCTGTTTGATGATAAAGTGACGATCTTGGAGTTGCTGGAGAGTTCGGAAACGAATCCGTCGATCGCCGGGATGCAAAACAATAATGACAACCGTACAATTCGGAGGAGACCGGCCGCCGCTGTTGAGAAAATACCGGAGTCCGATTTTAATGCGGTAAATGAAGACTCGGAGATAATTGATGAGATCAGAAATGGCTGTGGTGGTGTCGTGGAATCGGAGGAGAGTGAAAAATCGAGTAAATTTGAGAGTGAAGAGTTGATAAATAACAAGGAGGTGGAGGATAAAAAAATCAAAGAGAATGGAGCGAGTAGTAAAGGGATGGAGGCATCCGCCGTGAAATTTTCTTACCGGCCATCAGCACCAGCTCACTGGAGAATTAAAGAGAGTCCTCTCAGCTCTGACGCCATCTTCAAACAGGTTTGCCTTGTGTTTGTTTTCTTCAACTACCTTCCACTGTATGCAGTGTATGCGTCTACCTATATGTTTACTTATTGTTTTTTCTTTACATTCATTTTCGTACCTTATTTGGTTTAGATGAGGATTAATGAGTACAATTATGTGTTTGCATTATAGAATATCCCTTGTTTAGACATCTATTGTGTTCTTCATTATGAATGAAGCTCTAATTTGAACTGGGATCCTGTTGAGAGTAAATAGCCACGTAGCAGCATCTAATGGATTTGCAAAGAGATAAGAGACTGCATTGCCTAAGGAACGATGTGCTTGTAATCTTTGGGATGAGGTTGCAATGAGGTCGGAATTGCTATTTTGTGATGATTAATGGTTTTATGTCCATGGAATGCACTGCTTGAGTAATTGCAATTTTTTTTGCTTACCATAAGGGGGTATTTGCAGGTAGTGGAGTAATATTCTGGATATTTAAATCCACTGAATGGTTGCTTGGTGGGGGTCATCAGTAGATTGCATACCATTGGGGGGTTATTTCCATAAATATTAATTACCAGCGCATACAATCAAGGTTTTATTCAACACCTATGAATTACAAACACTTACGTTTGAACTGATGGTAGAAATATATTCGGTAAATCTTAGTTTTCAGATTTACTGATTGAATAATAATGATTGAGCAATGCTTTTTGCTTTTGTTTCTGGTAAAATCTGCCAACAAATGGCCAAGAAAATCGTAGAGGTATAAAACCAGACTAAATATTTATACCCGGATTCTATGCTCTTGATTTAAGTGTTGTCAACATGGCTCTAGATAATCTGTCTAGAACTTTCATTTGTAAATTATTACTAATTATTTCTTGAAAATAAGTTTCCATAGAACTTTGTAATATTCAGGACTAATTGGCATCTCGTGACAGAGTCACGCAGGTCTCCTCAACCTTTGCATAGTGGTTCTTGTTGCTGTGAACAGCAGACTTATTATTGAAAATTTAATGAAGGTATGCCTCTTACACTTTTCTCTCCTTTTGGTTTATGCAGATAGTTAATCCAAATTAGGCGATGCAGTATATATAATCAGGCATTACTTGTAGACGATTCCAGTTTTTCTTCATAAATCTGTATAAAATATCACAAGCGACAGATATACGTTCCTGTTATTGTTGTCAGAGCAGTTAGATGTTAATATATAATTGCAATTTAAGGAACAAATTATTCTATTACTTCTTCTGATGCATTCTTGTTTGCTTACTTGCAGTATGGCTGGTTGATCAGGTCAGGCTTTTGGTTTAGTTCAAAGTCACTGAGGGATTGGCCACTACTAATGTGCTGGTAATTTTATCCTAATTTGTCCCCCTCTCATCGTAGTTCTGGCAAAAGAAAACAAATTATCTGGCACATTAGCAGTTGTCCCAATAGTTTATTTTGTTTTTTTGTTATGCCATGCAGTCTGAGTCTCCCAATTTGTCCACTTGCGGCTTTTCTTGTTGAAAAGATGGTGAGACGTAGGCATATGCCTGAACGTGTAAGTATGAAGCACTTCTTTGTTTTCATCCTTAAGTGGATTCTGGATTGTATGTTAACATTAAGATGCTCAGGTTTTTAATGCTTATTTTACTTTCTCGAAGTTAATGCTGCAAGTGGTTCAACTCCACAAAACTCTGATATCATTGGACTACAATAAAGGAAATGTTTACTTGCATTTATTTTTCTTATTGAATCTGCATGACACTTACCACGCAATGTTTTGGCATATGATTTCGTCCTTTACATAGATATAAATCCAAGATTGATAATAAATGTATTTCTCGAGACTCTGAAAGACATGCAGTTCCATACCTTGTGTTGCCAACGTTAGGAATAATTGTAAATTTTCACTAGCATCTCTCTGTTTCTAAGAGATGGTTTTTTTCTAATTTATTATAGAAGTTAATTCATTAATACTTTCAATAAACTTATCATGGTTAGCTAAACCAACAAATGATACGAACTGGAAATTTTATGGCAACGAGTGCAGGAAAATTTTTAGCTGTCACGCTGTAGACTTTGAAAGCTATGCCATTATCATTTAATTTCTTATTTGTATTTCTGATAATGCTTTTTGAGTTTCAAGTTATTTTTTCTTGATGGCTTACTTTTCTTTCTTCCCCCCCTTCATGACATCTTTATTTTTCTAGTTTGGCTCCATATTATTGATATAAGATGTCCAGTTACCATGTGATTTGAGATTGTTCCAAACTATGCATCTTAAGCATGGCAATCGCTTTGAGGTCTGGGTTTGTCTTTTCAAATTTCAACTTATATTTTTATATTGCAGGTTGCTGTCTTTCTTCATGTTATAATAACTACAGCGGAAATCTTGTATCCCGTTATGGTCATTCTTAGGTTCGTCATCTACTACTTTAAAATAGTTACCCCACACACACACACACTTTTTTCTTTTTTCCTACACCGTCCTCATATAAAGTTAAAAAGCTATTTGTATGATAGCATATGATGTATGCCTCTTTCTGGAGAGTACTAAAAGTACTGTATTGTAAGTCAAGCTTTAGGTAGGAAAAATAACTTGTATTCAGGGTTGGGTAGTCAAGAATATCTGCTTCACTCTGGCTTGAACCTTTTATTCTGGTCCATGTGAGTGTTATTAGTAATGTAGGTTGCTGAAACAAAGTGCCTTCAAAGGATGACATTTTTGGGGACTGGAATAGGTAGGAAACAGATCGTAAAGATAAATAATTGCAAGTGTAAGTTGTGAGACTATTTTTAAGCAGTGTGGAATAATTGGATAGTTCCAACGTGATTTTATAGTTATAAGTTTGAAATTGCGCAGGTGTGATTCTGCTGTTCTATCTGGTGTCACATTAATGCTCTTCACTTGCATTGTGTGGTTAAAGTTGGTGTCTTACGCACATACAAATTATGATATGAGAGCACTTGCAAAGTCACTTGACAAGGTAGAAAGAACCCTCATCACCTCTCACTTTGGCTACTGTGTAATTTACTAATTGTTTTGCTTTTATATCTTGGACAAGACTAGTTAAAGGACGATGACGGAAAATTGGCTAGTGAAACACTGATTTCCATAATTTCAAAATCTCTTAATATATTTTCTGCTGAATCTTTTAATCTTTCATGACACTTTGCCATTGTTTTTGGTGAAACAGAAGTGAACTCAGCTTTTGTTATAGCAGATTTGCACATTTTCTTTATTTTTTCTCAGAGTGAGATGTTTCCATATTCGATATGTTCTGCTCTTTATTTTTGGAATAATTAACCATGTTATGCATTTTTGTTTTTTTAGTGATGCTCTCTCTCTCTCTCTCACACACACACACACACACAGAGGGATAGACAATTAGTCATTCTCTAATCTCTTTGATCAATGGAGTTAATACCACTATTTTTTTTTATTTTTTTTTCAATCTCATATCAAACTTCCATTATGATGCCATGGGCAGGGGGAAACCTTGTCCAGTTATTGGAATATGGATTACACTGACGATGTGAGCCTTAAGAATTTGGTATACTTCATGGTTGCCCCTACATTATGTTACCAGGTAAACACACTTGGCTTTTAATTAATCAAGCTGAAATTTTTAATTTATTAACGTGGAAATCTTTTACAAATTCAAAAAGTATACATTACTTTGTCGAAGGTTGCATAGGATCTTTTTGTACACATGGCGTGTCATGTCTGTAACTGCACCAATCTTACTGACTTGTAGGTGTCGACTCTGTACTCATTGTCGTTTACCATGTGAGGACTTCGATTTCATGATTTGTTCAGTTAATTATGTCTGAAACCATGTCTTCATGTGTACTATAATCATATAATATTCATTATTTACACAATTCTACCTCATTTAGTTTTTTTATATACGCTAAGAATTTAAAATCATGAATCCCAGTAATAATCAAACTTCTTTCTTATGCTCATAATGTTTATTGTGTTTTAGCATAGATAGTAAACGTCTCCTTATACTTCTACATGAGCTAACAAGTTCATACGGAGGAGTATTTGCGAAAATTTAATATGTAAACAAAAATAAGAAGTAAAACAAAGAAATAAAGCTTTCAGCTAATGCCATGGTTTCTTAAAGTAGCGTATATAGTATTGACCTTGGTTCTGTTTTCCATGTTGCATGCTTTGTTCTAAAATGTGATCAAAGATGCTTTGGGGGTAGAAATGAGGATGTTAGAACTGGTCTAAGATAGTGCTTGCGTTTTTGAGGCTACATGTTATCGTTGCAGTTACAAACTTTTATCCTAATATTACAACATAAATAATTATTCTTTTTTTCTGTTTTGCACTTAATAATTTATGTAAAGATATTGAACTCAGTCGTTTTTTCTTTATTACATCACTTTTGGAGATTTTGTTCTGCAATTTCTCTACTGAAGTACTGTTATTTGCAGCCAAGTTATCCCCGTACAGCTTGCATCCGGAAGGGTTGGGTGGTACACCAACTGATTAAGTTGGTGATATTTACAGGATTCATGGGATTTATTATAGAACAGGTAATTTCCTTGTTACTTTGAGGTCAATTTTAACAAGGTGTTTGCAATGTCAATGAAAACTTGGTTTATATAATTTGTTTCATCGTGCAGTATATCAACCCTATCGTGCAAAACTCTCAACATCCTTTGAAAGGAAACCTTTTGTATGCTATAGAGAGGGTCTTGAAGCTTTCAGTCCCAAATTTATACGTGTGGCTCTGTATGTTTTATTGTTATTTCCATCTTTGGTACGTTCTTTCTTTCTCAAATTAATAGAAAACTTTTCTTTCCACTTTGTAATCTTTGGAATTTTGCTTTATGGAACTTTCTTGTCTTTTCTTTTAGCACCATTGTGAAAATTGCCAAAGCAGCAATATGCTTTATACATATGACCATCATTTCTGTTTGCTTCAGAATCTTGTAATTTGAAAGTTGATTTTCATACATTGGAATATTGTTGTTTGCTTTGGAATTTTGTTTATATAATCTCTCCAAAAATCACTTATAAGCAACTTGAAAACAAGATCTTTGCCGATTATGGATGTCCCAAGTGTTTTACCATGTAATAATAACCCAAAAGAAATTGAAATCGAGTGTTAGCTTTTGGGAAAAAAATATTAAGGCTGACGTGTGGTAAGATCCAAAAAAACAAAGTTAAGAGAAAAAATGATTGCCTAGAGAGAGAGACTTCCGTTCTAATTGAGAAATTTAATTCCAACAAATTTTCTGAATGCACTGTTACTGCCAGAGAATGAGCTGTGATGGCAACTTGGTTTTTCTTTCAATTACTTGTTTGTACAACCACTTTGTTACACATGTTGCTTTTTAATCAGATCTTTGCAATTCAATTGCTGCTATTAAACATAATGCATTTGCCATGACATTAAACATTTGAGTACGATGGAAATTTTAAATCAAGCTGCTCTGCCTAGTAGTTTCAACAAGGCTTGAGTAAGGGTGGAAACTTTTTATAGCTTCTATAAATCTAGTATTTTAAAAAACTGCGCGACCAAACAACATGATCTAAACAGAGAGGTTCTCTAGTGAATGAATTGACCAGATAAAGATATGCATTTGGGCGGTGGTTAGGCCTCTTTGCATTTTGTTCGATGATGGCCTGGATAAACAAAAGTAGGAAAATAGCTGATTTGTCTGCTCTGGACAAAAGCTTATAGTTAATACATAAAAGTGTTAATACATTCTTGTTAAAACTTCGTAGTTCTTATGTGCAAAATAACCAAGATGGTTTTAGATTGTGGCGCCTTTCCGTGAAAATAAAACTAAGTTCACGGCTTATTTGAATTGCATTACTCTATCCATACTGATATGCATCGCTCTGATTTAGGCTAAATATACTTGCCGAACTTCTCCGCTTTGGTGATCGTGAGTTCTACAA